>JACXGI010004802.1:0-34111 GCA_016801175.1 Esox masquinongy
TCTCTCTCTCTCTCTCTCTCTCTCTCTCTCTCTCTCTCTCTGCCAATTCCACAGCACACACCACAATCAGCAGTCACTCCTCTGTGACACATGCTCCACATACCTTCAAAGAACATCAAAACATTTCTACAAAAGGACACAACAGGCCGTGGGGGATTTGATTCAGAATAGAGCATAAGAGCATATATAGTCACCGTGAATCCCTTCAAAAACTGGGATTTCTTTGTGTTTGGCTCTTCTGCCCTTGACAAATTCCTTTAAGAAAAAATCTATTGCCACAACATACCCCCCCCGCCAAAAGCCCCTCACCCTCTTTTCCCTCCTCATGCCTGGACCTGACACTGTCTGGCGCTATCTCCCACTCGCTCTTTTTCTCCATTCCCCATTTCTTTAACTCTCTCCCTCTCCATGAACCACTTCCAGTTGTACACAGAGAGAGTGGTTAATAGATGATACACTCAGTTAAAATGTTCTTGGGATTCCCTTGTCAAGCACGTGGAACTTATTTACTGGATGTTTGGCACGGGCAACGGATCAAAGATCTTAGTAACAACTGCAGCGCAAGTCGTTTAGCCCTACATATCGGATGAAGAATTGAAAACTAAAATACACCAATAACTGTCAGATTCCTCGTGCTGTTAAGACAACAGCTCACCCTCAACAAATCAAACTCAATAAGGCAAAATGTAATAAAACATGAAAGTTCACAAACGTCCAAGGGAATCAGGCTTCGGATGGCACCGCAGCAAAGGGGAACCCGTTCAGAAGCACAGAGGGGACGGAGTGGCTCTGGGTTGATGCGTTCCCAGTGCTGCTTGCTAGCCACTACAGTGTAACCAGTTATACAACCAGTGTTAGCAGGAGTCTCCTACAGAGGAATCGCTGCTGGGCTGCCGCTTCTGTAAAGCCACTGGGTCGGACCCAAACCACAGCGGCCAGAGACCTGTCAGAGCTAGTCATTCAGCCTCATTCAATGTAGAGCCTCTGCACCAGCTCCAACACAAAGACACAGCAGCTAACTGTCAACAGACTCCACCACCATATTCCTCGTATGGGAATGTCCAATATATTGGTCGGTGGGGAGGGATCATCTTTGGTAAATCAGAGACGGAGACCTTCCGTGAGTGAAGAAATAAGAGCAAGGGAGTGTTCGTGAGATGAACTTTTGGCCAGGGACTTTTCTCATTTTCTCGCTTCTGTGTCACAGAACACTGGAGATTAGATACTGTATACTGAGTCAGTCAGTCAGCCACTCAGCGAGCATAAAGAAGAGTATGTGCCCATGCTCCACTGGTAGAAAGACTTGAATAACAACACAAGTGTCCATAAAGGCCACATTGATGTAAGAAATTACACATCTCAGTCGGGGAGCCGAAACTGTGTTTACGAGTCTTTAATTAGCTCATTAGCTGCCTCTGTCATTATTATGCCATTGCCACTGAAACGTTTATTTGCTTTCTATTGAGTGAATAAGGATGGGCACATGAAGCCTAAACCCTGCTTCTGGTAGGAACACGGAGCAATCAGGGACCCGCACTCGGCTCGCCTGCCAGTTCTCAATTACATACTGTGGCCTCTCAGCACTCGGCTCGCCTGGTCTCACCTCGTCCCGACTTCTGAGTGCCTGGACATTCAAGCGTTACGGAATGAGAAAGGGGGAGAACGTGGGAAGTGGCTACATGTTCTCCAGCGGATTCTGTCTCCCCAAAAACCAGGTGCCATATCTGGACTATGTGATGAGTTCGCAGTGGGGTTGCACAAAACACAGAGAGAAACCAAAATAACTTTTCAGAGGCCTTTAAGGCCATTAGTGCTGATGTGAAACATCATCCAACTTAACTGCATTAAACCTGCATTAAAATGATAAGCCTAACACATTTCCAGTGGCATTGTACCAGACTAGCAGCCAGTAGCAGCACTAACAGCCAGTCTGCCTTCCAGAGGCACCAACCCGGGAACAATGAGGTGCTGAGGCAACGGCTTCTGCTTCAGCAGTCTTGAGGATCTAAAGGAACCTCAGCTGGCAGACACAGCACATGGCAAAACCCTGAAATCCCCTCTACAAATCACTGAACATACACACGTAAGCTGCAGGATCAAGCCAATTCTCCCATTGAAAGATCTCGTGCGCATAGAAATGGATGTATTCCATGTTTTTTGGGGGGGGTTTTTGGGTGGGGGGGTGGATCATGTTTATCACAAGTGGATCTGTTAGGGAAAGTGAAAATGGATTGAAACTTGAGCTCATGTGTCGAGGCAACAGGAAATATGATGGCATACCACGCAGCAAGATTCCAGTGTACGTTAGACCTGGCATGTTTATGCATGAAGCCTGTCCCTTTGACATTTGAACAAAAAAAAGACAGAATAAAAACAACAGTGCAACGAAAAGAGTGCATCCTAAGGATTTCAGCCATCTGACAGTCTCTGTCAGGGAGGGACTGGACGTCGTAAAAGAAGATTCACATTTGAGCTGGATATATCCACAGGTGTGCAGATAACTGACTAATCTGTCAGTGTTCCTCAACCGGCCACACCCTCCAACCTGATATTTCAGTAGGAGTAGCGACAACAGATGTTTTGCCAAAGCAAACAGCACACGCTCTATAATTACAAAGGTAACTCTCATCAATCTACGCGCAGAGTCGTATTGACACTTGCTGAATAGAACCTCCACTGCCATCGGTCTTTAACGTGGGTTTAAACCAACAGTTCTGCACTCCGCCATGACAACACACAGATGGGTGGCCTGGTTAGGACTGGCGTAATGTTGGAAAAACAACACCCAATCAGATCGCTCCATTACGCACACACATATTTACAAAACAAGTTTTGTTACTGAGCGATGTTGAACGGAACGCTTTTCACACCCAGATGTAAACGCTGGCTGTCGGTTAGTGGCTGGCTGTAGCGGTCTACCAACAAAAGCATTCGAGCTCCACACTCTCCCTTTCGTGTCGTTATCGTCCCCCCCGAAAAGTGACACATTCTGCATGGCTAAGTAGCGCCAGCCATGGGCCCTTTCACGCCGTAATAAAATGCAGTTGTTGCACTGGGGAGCGCTGAAAGACTTTCTGTGGGGCCCATGTGAGAGTCAGGGCCTGAATGGCTGCCAATGCCACAGCACTGTCCTCACTTTGTCACGGAGGAGAGGGAGAGGAGGGGCTAGGAGATGACAGGGAGTGTGGGGGCGGCCCAACTGTTTGTGTGTGTGTCCTAGAACTTCCACTTTCCCGGGCTGCGGGCCACCAGAGGCGGAGGGCACTGGTTATCTCAGCCCATCCCTTGCCAACGGGGACAGCTGGAACAACATCAACCCTGAGAAAATGTATTGTCTGAAATGTCACAGAAAGCGTTTTGCGTCAGTTAATGAAGCGTGAAACGATACCAGTGGACATTGCCCTGGGCTTCACAACATGCACCGCGGACATAAATAGAAACATCATTCATACTAATCACATGGCAGACATTTTCCCATACTGCCTGAGAATATTTGGGCAATTACTGGGGGGGGATTTAGAAGAGATGTGTGTGGCTTTCAGACGGCAGGCTATGATTCATTACCTTATTTCTTGAACATACTGAAATCTGTGAAATAAACATAATATTTCTACACGCGCACAGCCAATGAGATGTCCATCGATCCTTGTAAACTATGAAGTTGACTATAAAGTCTCCTAGTCCCGCTGAATACCGAACATCACCAGGCTCCTTATGTTGTCCATTTACACCCCATTAAGTGAAAGGAAAATGTCTGGGGCCAGTAGAAACTATCGATCGTAGCCCAGAAGTTTGGTGTCAGGTTGGTGAGATGAGGAAGTGCGTGCGGGAATATTTATGTCTGGAGGCCTGGGAGGCAGCAGCGCCGAAGCAGGAGGGACCATACTCTTCTGGGAGAGAACGATACGGAGGGCATCTCTCTTTTTGATCACATGCTGTAAATCTCCCCTCCTATCTCAGTGAGTTATGGTCCTTTTCTGCTGCCCTGGCGCTTTTCAAGTACACCACCGGGCAATTACTCCAGCTGTAGCGGCACTCGGAAGGAGCGCCACTCATATTAATCGACCCACACAGGAGCCACCGTTAGTCACCAGGGCCTCCTCTTGTCCTGGGGTGAAAGAACTCTCCCTTCATCCCTCCCTCTCTCCCTTTTTCCCCCTCCCTATCCCTACCTCTTTCTCTCCTTCCCTATCTCTTCCTTTATTTCTGTCCCCCATCACTCCCTCCCTTTTCTCCTCTCCCTGTCTCAGTGGAGCTGCTACAAGCACCGTTACTTCTCGTGGTTCTCCTGTTTTGCCTATGCACCCGCTCATTCTTATTCATGGCAGAAGGCCCGACTTCAAACTGCATTAGAGAATTCAAAGTCAGCTTGATTTCCATGCAAATCCATATTCAAGTCAAGGGTTTTATTTCAACCATGTCCCAGAAAACATTGAAAATGTGCATTTCGTGACATATTTCAAATGAAAGAATTACAGTTGTACATCTGGTGAGGAGTAGCCTGTCGGCTGACGTTTACTGGGAGTATGAAAACAAGCCGAGGTCAACACATCACTTGTCAAAACCTATTTCACTGAGTGGCAGGGGTTCTGAAAATCCTATGCTCTAAAGGCTTCAGACAGGTATTTGACTTGTCATTAACTCAAACAGGACTGTAGAAATTTTGGAGAATATATCTGTTCGGAGTGATGTGTTCTACTGTATTCTACTGGGCACCTTCAACGCCGTTGGTTCGGGGGATCGTGAGGATGGGGCGTGGTTGTGTGTCGGGCCCCGAGGTTGGGTATCTCCCTCTCTGCTAGCAGTAAAACAATGCAGGTGAATGTTCAGCAATGCAGCCAGGGCATGCCATCACGGCGGTGTGTGTGAGTGGGTTAGGCATGTCAAGGTTTGAGAAGAAGACAGATTAACTGTAGTGCTCCAACTTGAAACATGATTCCACACCTCCCTCCTCCCAAGCACGCACACGCACACACATAAACACACAAACACACACACGTGCGCACAAACACATCATGAACACACATCTTTCATCGTAATTCAAGTCCTGGTTTGACTCAAGACGACTCGGGACTTGAAAGGCCTTGACATTGGTTTGTGTTGGATCTGATATTTACCATGGATTACATGACTCATGTCACCATACGCCCTGTCATAGGTTCACAGCACAGAGCAAGGATCACGCAGGCATGGCTCTTCCTCGCCGCCTGAGGAAAAACAGCCTTTACATCCCACTCTCTTCCTATGGAGTGCATCCGCTCCTTTCACAAGGCCCTTTGTTGTTGTTGTTTTTTTAATCTCGGATTTGTTCCAAAACTCTTTCATCAACTACTTTTCATCTACCGTTTGCTGTCAATCATAAGCTGTCAAATTATAAAAAAAGTACCATGTTCCCCAGGATACTTCTAAAGCTCATACACTACAGTTATTAACTGGCTAATAACATAATGTTACGTAGTAACGCATGTCAAGCAAGTGAATGTATGCTTTATTTATGTTATTAGACACAGATTACAATATATGCCAATTTTCAAATACTATACTGACTTAAAAGGGAAGAAGTTCTAAAACATGAATATCATAATCCATCCAATGTTTTCAAAACAACAAATATTATACTGCGCTGCCGCTCTAACAGGCTGAACTTCAGATGGTTGAAGACTATTCTCTTCGTCAATAGAGAAGTGGGAAACTGCATCCTAGCAGGTGGTATCGCAGACATTCTTTGAGTTTCACTTTAATTATTAATTTAAATGCGGTTGAAGGGAACAGACAACAAAGAGCCTTGGAGGAATATGCTGCCAGAAAGAGAGAAGGGGAAAATGGGGGAGGAGAAGGGGGTGTTCATGCATTATACATGTAGCCCACAATCAGAGGTGCCTGCTTTATTTATGAGCTTAAACAACACCCAGCCAGGATCGGAGCTTTGCCTGTCTCCTGACGAACCAACACCAGTTCACTTGATACTTCATGACTCTGACATTACACCCATAACACCCACCCAACCAATCACATCATCCCAGCCGCCAGCATAGAACTTTTGAAAAATACATGCCAACAAAGTGGCCACATCAAATATTACTTCTTCCAGTCTGCCTGCTTGGTAGTGCTGTTACATTAATGCCACCAGCAGGACAGACAAGAAGTGGAAATTACAGTGGCCGGTAACGTAAGCCTAACTTATCACCTTTCTCAGGGCTCGGTTTACATGTCGTGACCATTAGACTCAACAGGAAGTCTCCATCGGATGGGGTCAGATGGGTGATAAAGACGTCTATTTGTCCTTGTCAATGGGCTGCCGTGGCGTTGGCCTGGGAAAAAGCTGCCCCCCCCCATCCCACGCCACTTTCCTTAACGTCCCATCTGATTTACTGTACTCTAGGCTCTCCCTCATCGGAGTGACGACAGGGACCACATCATCGTCCTGTGATGGATAGATAAAAGCTGAGCGTAGAATGGGAGAACCAGCTCACGCACTTTCCCAGCATCCCAGTCATTTGCAAAGGGCTTGATCCCAACGCAAGATTTGGATAATCAGATCATATTTTCCTCACAGTAGAAGAGAGAAAAATAGTTTTTTGTTATGGGCAATGCAGTTCGTGGTGAATTGGGGAGATAGCGTTCAAATGAAATGCATTTGGGCTTGGCTAACGTGCTCCCGCTGTGTCTGTACATGCTACTTAATGGAATTGTGTCTGGTCTGGGAATAAGGGATTACAAATGAAACGTGGATGATTTGGAGCGTCTGGGATTCAGACCACCTTCCCTATCTAGGTCAGAAACATTTGCAACACGACAAGTCTTCAGAGGGAGTAAGACTGACCTAATGGCATTCCACTGCTATCTCCTGTTGTTTATATGATGTTAGAGAAACACTTCAAATCCACTAATCCCACTCAAGCAGTCCCCGCTAACCTCTACAAACTCTCCCAAATGGGAGTTGTGTTCCCCTGGATAGTCTGCATTATTATCTCCACCAATGAGAATATTATTTTGAAGCACACAAAACCAGAATGTCACCTACAATGCCGTTACCCGCAGGGACACATGGCCACGTCGGAGGTCACTGGAACGTACCCAGCAGTGTGTGCGTCGGGAATGAACATTCCTCAGGACGGAACGGAGGATTTCTCAATTACAGAAATGTGCAGCCGTCGGAAATCCTTACAGTGCTAGGGCCTTTTTGCATTATAACAGACAATTTAAACGGGTCTAATTCCCCGTAATCATTTATGACATTTGAGTTTATATTGGCATGTAACGACAACTAAGCGGAGAGAGGGATTTGGCCTTGAATCAAAGGAAATGTGCCCGCTGCAACTTGACTAACCCCTCATCAGCATCCGCTGCTCTCGTCTTTTCACAGGCTACATAAGATTGCCTTTATGCGATGTTTTTGCTACCCAGCGCCTAATAACTATGCTACTTGTTGTGCTCTTCCTCTGCCGCAGTCTTCTTCGACTCTCACATGCGGAGGCATGGAGGTGTGTCGTGTTTGCCAAGAAACTCATCCAGCTCCGGTACAATGAACATGTCTATTTGCCACTAGCATTCAGCCAATTCTCGCCGTGGCTTTGGCATACTTCACTGTGATGATGGAAACATAACATGACGGTTGCATAACATGGTAGTCTGTGACGACACCGCATCATTTGGACAAAATTGCAATTTTGTTGTGCATCTGAATCTGTATCTGAATCAAAACCAATATTTTTTTCTAGAAATCTTTTTAAATTGGGAACACATTTGGTTTCAGAACTTGTACTTCTACGAATGATCAAAATATTCTTGTCCCCCTGCAACGGTAAGCAATTCGTTGAATATCAAACTGCAATAAAATCATAGAACTGAATTGCAATACATGTAGTGTTAGGAAAATTGCAATACATATCGCACTGGCACCTAAGATTTCTGGCAATTGCCAGTCCTGATACTTCTGATCAATTTTTTTATTATTTAAAAAGAACACGTGGTTACCTTTGTAGTCGATATGTAGCCTAGATTTAGCTCAAAACAAAAGAGCATGATTTGCTTTTAACCGCACACACAGAGCTAGCATGAACGACATGCAATGCTTTTTCTTCCTTGGTTGAGAGTTGAAAGGAGAATTTTATGAGTACTTGTACTGTGAATGTACAAGTAAAGTCTAAATCAGAGGTGTCAAACCGGTTCCACGGAGGGCCGAGTGTCTGCAGGTTTTCACTCTCACCTTGTACTTGATTGATTAATTAGGTCACTAATTGGTTAGTTTCTACCCTCACCTGGTTGTTTAGGTCTGAACTGGGAACCAATTTAAAGGAAAAACCAAAAACCTGCAGACACTCGGCCCTCCGTGGAACTGGTTTGACACCCCTGGTCTGAATAATCTACATAATAGGATAACACACAGCTCTGATATCCATAGGTACCCCAAGACATATCCAAGACATGCCACCAAAGTTCTATTCAAAGTCCTCAGGTATAAAACACAGTAACACGGTATTTCATCTTCGGTTACTCAAGCAAACAGCAACGTGATCTTTAAAAAATAAAACAAAACCTTTTGGCAAATCAAAGATTGTGGAGAGGCACACACACACACACACCTTTTTTTTGTTGTTCGTCTACCAATGTATGCGTTTTGTTATCGTTCGTGTTTTGTTTTTGCTGTGGGCACCAGGAAGACTAGATGCTGCATCTGCCAGAGCTAATGAGGATTCAAATAAACAAACATAAATGAAGTAGGGTTAACTACCAGAGAAGAGCACTAAGCTATAGGCTGAGCTTGTGGGTGCCAATAAACCATGCAACCAACAGAAAACAGCACTGAGTTCATCATCCACAGAATGGGAATAAACTACTTGGATTAGACCAGATTGTCTCTGCATGATGGGTCGTTACTGCGTGAAGGGGATTTGACAAGAAATTGTGATTACAATAATCCTTCTAGAAAAGTAGGAATTAAAAAAAACAGACATTCAACAGGGGGAACTGTGAAGCTTCTTTCTGATTAACACTTTATCGTGGTTGTTTTGAAGATATCAATTCCTTCTGCGCACCAAATAAACACTTTAGGTACAGTTTGACATTAAGTGTTCCATATAGCTCAGTTAAATGACAAACATATCTGTGGTTCACATTTCACCGAGATGACTTAACGGAGCCTCCCTTGGTAATACGACTTCTCCTTCAGCCTTTCAATATTCCACATTCGCCTTATAACATTGGAATCATCAGGAATGAACAATCCCCACCAGGGAAAGTGTAGGGGCTGTAACGTCAGCTTGGAGAGAATGCTGGTCTCCAGCGTTGCTGGTCTAGTCTTGCTGTGGGGGTTTATTCTCCCTGCCACCCACATTGTGAATAATGAGCTCCACAGATAGCAGGCAATGGAGCAACCCCCCTCAACCAATGAAAGTTAACAGCCATGTCCAGATCAGGTCCTTCCTGCTGGGACTGACCAGCCCTGTTTCACACTCCCCTGCCACCCACAAACACTCACACACTTCAGAAATAAAGTAGCAGGGCGGAAAATTAAAGTGATTAAAAATGGTAAGTAATTAATGCACACAGAGTTCAACATGAATAAAGACAGTTCTGTAATTGGTATAAAGGAACACCAGAATACAAGTGAGAACAATTGGTCCAATCAATATTTGGTCAAATGGTCCAGTCATGTGAGAAGTACAACCGTTGGAAAGTTATATTTTCTTAACATACTTGGACACATGGATAGTTCAGCTAAATTACAAACACATTCTTTGACTAAGGTAAGCCCCTGAACAAATCACTGAATAAAATAAACTTATAAACCATTTATGCAATTTAAAAAAAACAGATGCATTTCCTAATGCAGAAAATCTTAGTACACCCCCACCTTTACCATAACATAAAGTGGCTAAAATTGGAATGAGGTGTACCAAAACAGGTGTAAATTATCGGAATATCATACGAGTGTAACTATGGAGTTACTAGCCTTCCACATTCAAAAATTGGTGATGTACCATACTGGCTAATAACATCACCAGTGGTAACACACATCAGACCAATATCAAAAGACCCATCAGAGATCCTCAGAAGAAAGATCGATGACCATGACCATCTACATAGGACAGGTGTTCAATATTTAGGCCGAGAACTGATGAAAGCTGCTCACAGAGGTTTCTAAGAATCCCATGGTAACATCAAGGGTTCTATGGGCCTCTCTTGACAGAATTAATATCAAAGTCCATGAGTCAACTGTCAGAAAGCGACTGCACACACTTGGCATACATAGGAGGTCAGGAAGGACGAAGCCTCTGCTTTAAAAAAAGATTTGAGAAACAACTGACATTTGCCAGACAACACCTGGGTGAAGACCAGAACTACTGGAACAATGTGCTCTGGACAGATGAGTCAAATGTGGAGTTGTCTGGCGAAAAATGAAATACTTCCTTTAAACGGAATAACCTCATACCAACCGCAAAGCATAGAGGCAGTGGCATTACAGTTGGCTTTGCTGCCTCAGGGCCTGGCCAACTTGCCATCATTGAGTCAGCCATGAAATCCATTTTGTATTAGAGAATTGTTCAGGAGAATGTGAGGCCGTCTGTCAAAAAAGCAGAACCAAAACATGGATCTTGCAACAGGAGAAAAATCCAAAACATGCAAGCAAAGCTACAACAGAATGGCTCAAAAAGAAGAAATGGAAGGTTATGAAATGGCCTTGTTAAAACTCAGATTTGAATCCAATCAAAATGCTGAGGGAGGCAGGGCATGCAAGAAAGCCCTTGAACATGACAGTTCAAGCAGAACTGTGAAGAAAGGTGGGGAAAAAATCCTCCCAGCTGATGTAAGGGACCAATAGACAATTAGAGTAAATGGCTACAAACATTTATTTTCAGCAAAAAAGGGGCCAAAACCAGCTACTGAAGCTAAGGGTGTAGTTACCTACACCATGAAATTACATTTCTGTAGGTTTTTGATGAATAAATGTTTGCTAAATACAATCTTTCGATATCATTTGCTATATTAGGTAACCTTCATATGTCAATAGTGTTAGGGTTAGTGAAGATTACATATCCATAAGTTCAAATATGTAAAAATTAAAAAGACAACTTTCCAGAGGGTGAACGTACTGTTTCACATTGCTTTATGTCTGACCCTTCACTTACAGAAGTCCATTTTGATCTGCAGTCCAACTCTAAATAGAAAATCTGTGATTTTCACCCAGGTGAGGAGGGTTCAGTCCATTCTGGCGGTGTGGTTTTAGGTGGCTGGTGAGGACAAAGTCAGAGGTGTCAGTGACTGCTAAAATGTGCTTTGAAGTGTGTCCAAGCAGACCAAAGAGTTCCAGCCATGCGCGACCATAAAACCCTCCACACAGCGCCTATTCTATCAGATCTGTTCACTGCACCTCAAAATATACTGCCTGCAGCTAAACACAAGATGACCACACAAAAACCTCAGTAAATTGCCATGACACACTCCAAGTGTGTAGCCAATGTAGTAATGTGAGATTTTCCCAGAACACACGCCATTATTGTATTTCTTAATGAGGATTAATGCAGACTGAGGACCAAGCCACACTTTTATTTTATTGGACTGATTGACCTAGAAAAACACTACTGTTGGGGATGGAGGATAAAAAGAAATTGCTGTGAGAAAACTAGTGGGTAAGAAGGAGGTGGGGGGGGATGACAGCAAGCTTTAAAATACACTTTCAAACGAGAGAGATGTATAGCTCTCCAGCGCTAGCTATTCAAACAAACTACACTGTAGCATTCTTCCCAAAATGTAAAGGTTTTGGTTGAGACGTGTTATCCAAAAGATTTAAATGAACGGGCTGTTTGTTCTTATTGCAGGATTGTCTACTTCCATTGGTATGACGGGTGAGCTAAAAGACACCTGGGGCATTTCAGATCCTTGAAGGACAAACACGACTCACTGCCATTAAATAGACGTCCTCCAGACAATGCTGCTTTACAAAGCTTCCGACTTGGCAAGCTCTGAAAACCTTAGTGGGTTGGAGATGTGGCGGTCTGGGAAAACAGACGAGGCAAAGTTGTCAGTGCACTGTAGAGGGATGTTAGACTACAGATTAATGGATTACTTACGTTCAGCTTAGTGATGGGCTGAGCTTTCTAGTTCACGGAGAAATCCATCTCTCGGTCAACAAGTGAGCATGACATGGTTTTACATCTTCATTTGAAAGCTTGATTTTCTTCTTCACGGCCGACTTTGGGCCAAAGCTCTACAATAACAGCTTTTTTAAATGTTTAAAACTGATTAATGCATCATCATGCTACTTCACGCAATGCTTAAAAAGAAAAGACCTACAAGATTGTTGGCTTCAAAAGTGCCCTTTTTTTACAAAGCTCTAAAGTTTCCATCCAAAAAAAATATTTCGGTGAAAATGATGTATACAAAACTAACATAGTGCGTGGGCAACAGTCAGCATAGCTGTACTGCTGATAGTATAGCAGAATTTGACAGTTAGACTAATTAATCAACATCATCAACGAACCATTAAAGGCACACCTGTTTTCCATTATGCCCCAAGTCGTAATCAAAAATGTTCTTTGTTCATAGACCAAATTGAAAAATGGGAGATTGTATTGGCCAAGTATTGGAGAACATGGTTGAAAACTGGGTGTATTCCAGTGTCTCTCCAGGCCAGTTTAACGGAGCGTGGCACAAATAGGCCCTTTTCTTTTCACTCAAACGGAGGAGTTTGGGTAATGAAGTGCATTGCTTATTTGAAAACTGCCGTTTAGCTGCCTCAAGTCAATCCTAGCATTTGATTTGGAGCCTGGGTCAAACCTTCGGTAAAGCAACCCCTGTTAATGTTAGCCATACGCCGCATGTGGAAAGATTTTTAGCTGCACCACATACACACCCACACACCACACACACACACCCCCACACACCACACACACCACACACACACACACACACACACACACACACACTTAGCTGGGAAAGTAGTACACCCTGTAGTTTGCAGACTTTCAGTGATTACCTCTTCTAATTTTCTCAAGTGGGACACCATCAAAGTGGAGTAAACCAAATGACAATAGCTCTAACAAACGCTGCCTGCTCTGTTCTGTCCTCATGGAATCCCCAGGCTGAATAGAGGCCGTCCTGGTGTTATGGCATGCTAATTACTCCCCGCTATGGCCACCTCTCCCTGCTCCGGTGAGAGGGCAGGGGGGTTAATCACCATGACAATGAGGGGTGCTGGGAGTTCGGAGGCAACAGGGGCGACTCCAGACACTGCCTACGAAAAAGGCCTGGACAATGTTCTCCCGTCTCCCATGAAAACTAGGAGGCTTTGATTTCTTTAAACGGCTGACAGATGGACCGGGTCATAGCATCTTTGTCTAAATAATTAACCATTCTTTACCACACATTGTCCACACAGCATCCCGACTACAGCCTTGGATGGATGGATGGATGGATGGATTGGTGGGTGGGTGGATGGATGGATGGATGGATGGATGGATAGATAGATAGATAGATAGATAGATAGATAGATAGATAGATAGATAGATAGATGGATGATGGATGGATGGATGGATGGATGGGTGGATGGGTGGATGGATGGACACAGTGTGTCTCTCTGCCTCAGCCAGGCAGGTCCAGTGAGGGAGGGGAGGGTGGTTTTTTTTTGTCTGTGTGTTAGTCTGTGAGCTTTTCATGAGGTTAGGAGTGGCTAATCATTCACACAGAGGCAATGTACAACGTGGGCCCATTTGGGGTGATTGTTGGAGCTGGCACAATGGCCCATGAGCTTCAAGGCGATCGGAGAGAGCCAGAGAGACACACTCTGCAAACTCTCCACTCAATTATGCCGATGTTAAGTGTGTGTGCCTGTGTGCTCCTCAAACACAGCCTTTTGCGCTAAGGCCAAAAGTGAGGCAGGGGTCAGCAATAGGTGGAGGGTGATTTTTTTCCTTCTGCCCCCCCCCCAAAAAAAGCTTCAAATTATTATTATTTTTTAATTATTTTGTGTTTGGTCTAAAAACACTCGTAATCATCAAGAATTTTGCTTAATTTAGTTTAGCTCAGGAAATCCTAGAATCCCCACGAAAAGAAAAAAAAACTTATTTTGGGCTTTGTAGGTCAATTTTGATTTTAAAAATACATTTTTATGTTCACGTTTTCAAGTGGCTGAATCTAGTTGCCTATGGCAAATAACAGTTCAGTATTATGATTGCTAATGTTAAATTTTACTTTCAAATATGCATTATCTTGTTTACACTAAGTACAGGCTAAACAAGTGCATACCACCGACATGTTAAACAGATACACAAAGAGAGGGTGAACAAGTTCAAACTGACATGCTTGTTAGAAGCAAGAGAGCAAGATGTCCATTAAAGAATCTCTGGCATTTTCAGAGTTTCAGCAATGTAACTGGTTGATTATGAAAACCGTATGCTCTGCTTGGACTTGCAGCCAGAAAAAGCCTTTTCAAACATAAAACTCATGATGAATGACTGAGGAACGGCATGTGCCAAGAACTGATGTTGGCCATCACTATGGAAAGCAGAGATGTTTAGCTGTGTTATAGTGTAAACAATAGTGTCTCCTTTAAAAAAAAGTCATATCACTACTTTAACACCCTGACAAGCTGATTAGGCATCGCCTAAAAAAATATTGTCTGGAGCCAAGAAATATTTTCTTAGCATTTACATTTTCATCATTTAGGAGATACTCTCTCATACAGGATGAGTTTTGTTTGTGCTTTTACCAAAGCCCCCCAGCAATATTAGATGAGGTCCATTAATGTTTTGCCTTCCTGCACTCTTAAAAAAGCACTTCTAAATGGTGGTAGTATGATGTACTGATACTGCGCATATGACCACATTGTATGAATTACATAAATATGTACTGCAGCTTAGATGAGGACCTGAATAACTAATGTTTCCCAAACCATTATCAATTAAATATAATCAGCATGGAATTGATTTGAATATCAAAGGGATTTATAAATATTTACATATCAAACATAAGGAGACTGTTTGCATGTGCGTGTGATTACAAGAGGTTGATTGTAATTAATCTTCATAACAAATGCAATACTGGAAAGTCAGCAAGTCCTCTTATGCTTTTTCACATTTCACTGTTTCATATTATCCATGTAGTTATTTATAATCATGAAGGGGTTTCCTAAATGTCATTTGTAAATCATAACACACGAACTGTTGCCCAAATGTTCGTCAAATGGGCTCTAACAAATGGGCGTCTTTTAGCATTTCCAGGTATATGATATATTCTACGACGGCAATGAAACAGTGCGAGACACACAAACATTGACACCTCTATTCTCTACCTGCGTACCATGACAAACAGCAAGACAGTAAATACAGACAACGACGAAATCTCATATGTCATCATGACCAAGTTAATAGCATGGACAACATTTTATAACGCAACAGGAAAACACAGGAGGGGTTAAAAACAAACACAGTCTTGTGAAAGAAAAACCTGTACGAGTGTAAAAGAGGAACACTTGGATAAATGATTTACTTCCTGGATGGAATTCCGGAATTCAGTCTGAAATGGCAGTTAATTTGCATTAAAATGCACTACTTCAGAGTCACATGGGGAATATAAGGTGATCCAGTCTAGTGAATTGGGTTCAGTTACCCAAGGTCTGTGAGCCCCACTGTCATCATCCCCATCCTCCACCTCCTCCTCATCCTTCTCCTTCCAGAATGCCCTAGGCTGAGCCTGTCCTCATTCTACAGTCTGCTTAGTGGGCTCAGCACCACCGCACGGGGCTCGTCAACAGCTCCCAGAGAAGCCGAGAGTACGTGTCAGCACCATCTTTTCAGACGGCCTGTCAGCACCATCTTTGTATCAACCGTCTTCGGGACAGGGCAGAAAAAATCAAAGACTTCAGGAAACGCTGCATAAAATGGCCTACCATAACTCTAATGAACCAAAATCCAAAGTCATAGGGTTCAACTCTAGTCTGTCAAGAAATGTAGAACGCTATGACTGATATAAAAGATGGAGAGTGTGTACGTAACAGTGATCACATTTCCAAATTGTTTACCCCGAAAGTCCGTAAAGTTTGGATATAATCAGGTATATCAGAATTGTTTAGAAGGTTTCCTGTTGACATATGAAGCTCAAGTGGTCAAGACTTGCAACATACCTTCGAGCACTGTTTGTGATTCTGACACCACACCAAGGATCCGTTGTTCTGTAATGAAAATAGAGAGAAGAGGAGTTACATTTTTGTTGTGACAAATTCAAAGCACATCAGAATTCAATTCATGAGGTAAACACAACGTATAAGACCACCTTAAAAAAACTAAAAATGCTATGAAGCGTTATACATCCCTACATAGAACCTAAGGTAGCAAAAAGCTGGGCAGGAGAGGGAGGTGTCAAACCTCTGGTCAGTTTCAGTGTTATGCAGAAGAACAGTGACCTCAAACCTTTTTGGTCTGCGTTTACTCTTACAACAGCCATCCCAGAGGGATGGCAGAGGGATGGCTGTTCCACACACAGGAACTGATGTCAGCACTCCCGTGCAAACTGCAGACACCTACAATTCCCCTGAATTGCTGTGGAAGTGCCACCTTCTGGGTCCCATGAAGTCAAACATTTGGTCCTAATTTGTGCCGGCTAAAGACAGAGTGTCTCCCTGTCATCTCGAAAAGTCTAAATGCCTGGTGCAAGTGGCCATTTCCTGAGGTCCAATGGAGCAAAGAACCACAAGCTATTCTCTGCAATTATGGTTAACTTGGACATTAAATGGAAGATAAATGATCACCCAGACAAACTGACCACCTGATTAATGCCCCTGCGGGGCAGAAATTGAGCTGTGGTTTGAGCTCGGAAGGCTCAGGTGCATGTGTTTTGAGTTTCAATTGTCTGCTATTATAAAAAGTTTGGAAATTCCAAACAAGAGAAATTAAACCTTGTCAATAAAGGCAATGAGTATGAATTTCCATCAGCAGACTTGTGTTAAAATGAAAAGTCACGGCTGGACATGAATCAGAGCTTTGTTCCTTACAATAATAAGACACCGCGGCAGGACTGAGTGACTAGCCAAACTTTAAGGGTTTGCGAACCAAAACGTCTGCTCAAGTTCAATGTCAAGTTCAAAGCCTTCTCAAACAATGTAATCCAGTGGAAATTCCCAGCGAGACCTCGGGAAATAACTTATTATTAAAGGCTTTAATTTGCCATCCAGTACCAGCAAGTGTTGTGCATTTGGTGTCAAGGATAACGGTCAGCCAGCTTCAAAGACTTGCATTGTGCATCAGGGAGTCTAGAGCAGAGACTTCACTAAAGGTGACATTCTTGTAAAAACAAAACCTAAAATAAAATACACGTCACTACTGAAAAGAATGCAGGACTGGCTTGCATCATTTTACCAAATAACGACTAAATTAGATTCAAAGGAATATGGAAAACAGAATTTAGGTTTTACATTGTGTGGAAAGCCCGGACACTGGGATACAGGACAATTGAAGGCAGGCCGCAGCAAAGTTCTGCATAATTGCATAATGTATTTTCATTGAAATGTGCTCTACAAAATCAATTACATTTTGTAAATGTGTAAAACAAATCTAATTGCACTAAATATACCCAAAACAATCAAACTAAGTCAGGATAACCTGGCAGTACCACAGACTTTGAAAATAAAACCCTGGTATGTACACTGAGGGCGATCACTCAAGATAATTTATACAGATTGTCACAGCTCCAGACCTGCTCCTAAATCACAGGCCTGGCTTTTGACACCTTTCCTAACCCATCTGTCAGCGGCGACAGGCAGGGATCTGTGGAGGGCTAATTTTGCCCAGTGACAGCATCCCTGCAGCACCGGAGTGGCTCAGTGGGACGTTGCCCCAGCTGTCCAGGCTTGACCCCAGCATGTCGTGGACCAATGGGGAATAATTATAGGTCAGAACTTCATCCCAACAACTCACAGTGGTATACCTCAGATGGCTCAACTTCTACGCAGGGCTGCTCTCAAAGGTCGATGAATGCATTCCGAATCCAGACATTTACTGAAACAACTGAAAGAAAACGAATAACCTAGGTGCTTTGTGGGTCTGATTGCTGAGGTGAATAACAGAAAGCCCTGTGTCACCGGTGAAGTCATGCAAACACAAATTTATCCTAGACATGTATCTGTGTGAGGAGACAGAGCAGGTGGCCAGATGCATTGTCTAGACATCAGAGAAACCGGAGAAAAAAAACCTACTCTGCCTTTGAGGACCACATTCCTTCCTTTAAAAACCAAAGACAGACATGTCTTGTTTGTCTATTTGGTTTTTGAAGACATTCAGCGTTTACTTTCAACATTCATCTGGTCAGAAACGGTGCAGCTCTGGGCCAACACAATAGAACACAGTGCATATAAGAGATGAATGTCCAGCTCATTTGGGCTGTTTTCAGCACTTCTCAACATCAGTATGTATTCAGGCAAATCACTGACATTGGTAAAAGCCTGTAAAACCACTGTTTGGATAAAAACATTGTCATAAACATCTGCGTGCAGACAATACTCGTTTCTCTTCTTAATTTTCCAATGGCCACCTCATTCAAAGTGAAGTGTGCTTTTTTTTCAAATGCAACTGGAACCTCAAGCAGAGACAGCTCAAAGAGCGAGCAACCTGCCTCTAATGTCTCCCTGGACCAAAATAACGAAGAAACCATCCAGGTCCTGTCACCCACTGACTTGTTCAAATAAAAATTCTCCAAATCTAAAGTTCAAAACGTTGTGAATTGAGCAAATCAATCAGTGAATTGACAGAGGGTGATTGTGACAGTTGGGTACCTCAGAGTTCTGCTATTCAGCTTTGAGGATAATTTGAAAGTTCATGTAGCATCAGATTAAAATGATGAAGTTGTCGACGAATGTGTGCTGTTTATCTGAGGAGGAGGCATTTGAGGGTGTAACTGGCTGTAGTAGTCACTGGAAGCTGGGATTTACAGACAAGACTGTCATGCTTTAAAAGCTTTTACAGAGAGGTGAGGCTCAGCTACAGAGACCTCTATTCATCCCCTGTCTTCACTAATGAAAAAGTCTACACATGGGACAAGCAGTGGCTGTGGTTTAATTCCACACCAACATATTTTATATCAAAAGGCAAAAACAAGAGGACATGGAAAATACACCTTCCCGTGTTTTTCTTTCCTTCACCATGAACACACGTCTCAAAGTGCAAAACTTTCACAACCCCACTCATTGCGGGTATGAAAGACGGAATTTAAGATTTTTTTATTTTTATGAGTTCAAATGTAATAACAAAACCACATGGACACACCTTGTTTTTGGGCTTTATGGGCCCTCGCATAAATAATCCACTACAACCCTGATGCTTTCAGAATGCATTAGCGAACAGAGGCCCCAGTTCACTCTTAATATTTTCAAATGTCCAGTGGCCATATTTATGACTGGGTGTTCCTCTCTCTGTCTATTGTTCCAGGGTGACAACTCCCCCATACGTGAAGTCAAATGGTAATAAATACATCTGTATTTGGAAGTACTTCCACAAATATAAATCCTAAATTGCCATAAATATAATGACAAAAAAGGCCATGCCTTTTTTCCAACTCTGTATCGGCACAGTATTTTCCTACAGCCCTCAGTAACTCATTATCACTGGCAATTAAAACCATATTACTTGGATTCGGATTCTGCCAAGTTCAAAGGAGGACTAGTGTCAGAGCGTACTGTTTGAAGTGCCTGAATCATTTTCGGGTTTTAATTTCAATATGCGAAAACAATCTAGCAGGCCATGACAAAAGTTACAAAATAAAATAGCTCTTGTACCATACACACAACAAAGAGTCTATTTTATGTATTTGTTCTAACTTGAAAAATCAAGTAACAGAACATTTTCCCTCGAGACGTATCACGGAAAGGGTCCACGTCCGTGAAACTGGAAGCATTATGTGTCTTGGTTTCCAGTATTAAATGACACCTAGCCATGAACGCGGTCGGAGTTGAATTGAGAGGTCTGCCGTCTCAATCGTGCTGGGGGAAGTCATGCCTGCCACTCAGCCGAGCCCCCATCTCGGTAATAGGATCCCAGCAGAGGATGCAGATTCACCTGTAGGTCTTCCAGTGCTGACTGGACATGTTCCAGGGTTTTGGCATCCGTACATTAGAGCTTATCGCATTTAGCCAAAGTGGGCCTCCGTGATTAGCAGGAAGGTGACCTCACTGAGGGCAGTGTCAGCGGGCCAGTGTCCCCTGTACGAGGTGTGATGCTGGCATTTTGCGGCAGGGGTTAGGGCCACGGGCTGGGGCAAAGGTTGGTGGGGGGGGGTCTTGTGTTTTTGCAGCTGACCAGACCTCCTATTTCCACATGAAAGGGCCTGCTGAGAACACAGTGCATTCGACAGTCCTCAGAGTATCAACAACAATTGGCTTCTATTCTTGGAGCTTCAAGCTTGCTCGACCAGCCTCTTATCATTGAGCAAAAATGCATCTCTTTTATGAACACTTCCTCCTCATTTCCTACCCTCAGAACACCTGAGGTTGAATAAAACTATTACGGCTCTTCAGTCAATTACCCGACAATTAACTCTTTATTACTATTGAGTTGATCAATTCCACCTAATTCTCATAGTTTCTAGTCGAAGAGTGACAGATTATAGGGCATCAAAATGAAAGGTTGTTGAAACTCTTTAAACCATGTTCTGTTAACTTAACTAGACTCAGTGGTTGGATAAAGCTGATAAAACACAAATGTTTCCTAACATAAAATCAACTAACATAACATAAAGGACAGGGGAGGGAGACAAAGCACTTAAATGATCCATGATCGTTAATAAAAATCTCTCAGCATTGATTCTGCAAACACAGCAATTAATAATAACACACAATAGGGAGTGAAAGCATTGAATTCATTCGAGCAAATGCAAATATTCTCAAGATGAAAAACATTTGGGTGAAAGAGTTTTGGGGGAATCATCTGCGAGTCCTTTCACAGGGTCCTGGGAGAGGACAGCGCGTCCAGTGAAGGGTGAAGAAAACATCTCTGACAACACGTACAAAATCATCCAGAGGACTAGACTAATTTCACAGAAAATCACTTTTTCCAGCACAAACAAGACAAGCATGGGGACACATTCAGTGATCATCAATGGTATGTTGTCACTGTGATATGCTATTTTCTGGATCATTGTGAAGTTAATTGAGTGGTAAGTGAAATTAATATGTGGGAGGAAAGATAAAACAAGTCATTTTTGATAGATGTCTATAACAACAAATTCTGATCACAAAGGCCACCGCAACTTTTTTTAACCGTCAGAATCAAGAACAGCACCTCTATTTTGTACTATGGGGATTGAATGAATGAATGAGTTAATTGAAACAGGTTTCAGATTATCAAAATAACAAAGTAAGAATGTCCTTGCATTATAATGGTAAGTTCCTATAACTTGTCAACAGTATGAATCAATTCCACAGCAAAGCAAAACTAAAAACCAATAGGGTCATCAGCAGCCAGCCCTTTTAAATCACTTTCCGTGAGACTTTTGGAATGGGCATACAAGGCCATCAGAGGCCGTCCGTTCTGTGTCATGGAATGTCCAGATATCTTAAACTGAATTTTTATTCAACTTTATGTATGCTACATTTGTAATGGACCTTATCCAGTAATCCATTATTCATAAAGTCACATGTATGGGGTTGTGTTGTGACACCCAACACACACACACACACACACACACACACAAATAATTATTTAAAACATTAAATAAATAAAATACTTAGATTATTAGCAGCTCACATAATGCGTAAAAGTTGAAGAGCCTGTGATCAACACGCGCCTACCTGAGAGTGCTTAAAAAAAGCGGAGATGCGAGTGATGTGCAGGCTGAGACATCTTGAGGCGCATCTAGCACGGTAAATGCTGCCAGTGAAGAAAGAGTCATCCTGCTTGCTCCTGGCAGCGATGGATCCATGGGTGGACAATACTGTAATCCATAGACACATGGTCACACATACAGTTACGCTCCTGGGCAACATCGTTCCACGTTAGGTACCGCTTTTTATCCGTTCACTGATCGGGCTACACTGCGTGTTGACTCTGCTGGAGAAACTAAAGAAACTTCAATTATACACATGGGAGGAGCCAGAACCGCGTGCGCTCTGTGATTGGCGGGTACCGTGGTGATTGGCGAATACTGCGGATCCCTCGTAGCAGGTAGAGGTTGTAAACTCAGCATTTAAAGCTTTTAAAAATTCGGAACTATTTTTGTGTACATGATTGAAATGAGTTTGTGCAAAAAATCACTAAATGATATTGCTACATAAAATGTTAATGTAATGCCACCTAATGTATAGTTAAACTCTATTCAAACCTTAGAGCATTTCACAAACTAGGCAACTTTTCCCTGTGGACCTAATGCTGGTCAAGCATGTTAATCATTCAATATTACAATATTCCCAAATTGTAAATGGCTCATCATCAACATAAACAGCTCATTGAATAGGAAGCTCCGCATTAAGTGCGCAGCGGATGGCAGCATGTCTTCAACATACTGCCACCTACTGATGACATCAGAAATGCGGAGTAGGCAAGTGAAAGCCAAACCCTCCCAAGGTGCCATGGTTACGTTGGGGAAGCACAGCAAACCATTGTCTCAGTGGCGAGTAGTAGTACTGCAACCAGCTTGCTGTCAAATTCAGTTGGTTCTGATAGGCAATTTGACGCTGTTACGTATATTATGAATGAAACGTTAAAACAAGTGAAAAACTAGGTCATATGTCCCAGTAGTTGGACTGTTCTGTTCCTGTGCTGTGATACATTTATTTCAGAATTATTTGTTAATTTTCAAAGTATCAATGTTACTCACGTAATTCTTAGACATGCAGCACTCCATCTGCTTAGCTCTTTCAGACAGTGTGTAATGAAGTTGAATATTTTTATACCATAGCTGAATTATGACTGTTCTAAGTTTGTCTCATTGTTTTCGATTTCTGTGTGGTAGTGAATTTTTCTCCGATTCACAAAAATATAGCCAGTTCCTGAAATGACAAAGAGGAGGAACATTAAATTGCGACTGCTAATCAAAGATGAGGTACTATATCAACATCAAATGGCTACCAGAGCCATGTGTTAGCAATGTATATAGATGTATAAGTGTTCCCTGTTCGGTGTACTTCTGGTTCTTGTTTGGGGGGGGGGGGTGCTGTGAAGCCCATTCATTAGAGCCTTTTGCTAGCAATGCCATGGCTGTTTCTGATTCCTGCAGGGATGTCACACTTTAATATTTATTAGGTTGCTTTGGATGAATCTGTTATTGAAAATGTTGTAACATGTCAGTTTGAGAAATTCTTAAATACAATTATAATGTTATTAATGTCTTCAATCAGTAATTGTTCTGGGTTGTTGACAGCTGAATTAAGACATCACTGCAATGTTTTGAAAATGTTCACCCATAGAAACATCTAAACCCATACAGAAACGGTAGTTACCTGTGGCCTCTCTGGTAAATAGTTCACATTATTAGGAGATGTTAACACATCAGTTTGTCTCCTGCTTAAGCCACTGCCCAATGCATGCTTTCTTTGTGCCCACAACAGATTGGAGGCTACAGCACACATCTTTAAGTTAGTCCATTAAAAGGTAACACCCTCTTAAATCGTTCAACACAAACTGCATCAAGACAATTTTTCCTGATTTATGACCCTTTATGTAATCAATTGAATGTTCATGCATTAAAGTATTATTCTGTTCTGCTGTTTGGCACACGAGCCAAATCAAGTACATGCTGAGCAGTCTTCTATCCCGTCGAGAGATTGGACCGTCTGAGGTAAGCTGGTGATTCTATTCTCTGTGTTGAGGTGTGTAGTGTCCACCAACAGGTCACACTGTCAGCTTTAAAGAGCCACAATTGATGTGAGCGGCTTATACAGAATAATCAAATAAAATAATTATTTGATAAACAATTAGACCTTAATCAAATGTATACATCTATATCTTGCAATGGCTGCCATATTGATGGATTAACTGATTATTTGGAAATGTTAAGATTTGTGAACTGAATGTACTGTGGAGCTGGGCCCCTCAAAATTGTTCCTGGAGAGCTACCATGTGTAGGTTGTTATCTAACACACCTCATTTGAATAATTAACTGAAGGAAAAGCTAAATGAGTTTGCACTGCAGCTACTGGATCATATCTCTCCAGAAACAGTATTGAGCAGCCTTGGTTTCACTACAGTTTTCAAAAACGAAATGTTGTGTGGTGCAAGGTAATGCTAAAACGTCTTAGTCGTAATAACCTAACTGCATACACCAACATGTTCTTTTTTCCTGCGGTTGTGTAGTGGAGGCATGTCTACTGTACCTTCTGCAAACTTTCCCTCCCCCACTAATCAAGGCGCACGTCCACACAGTAGCTCACGCTGGAATGCACGTCCACGCTTAGATGGCCTCAGCCGTTCACGCTGGGCTCCAGTGCTAGTGCACGTGTACTAAATTATGGCAGAAATGGGCTTGTGAAACCGGAACGAGTTGAATGACGGCGCCCATGAATCGGAGTATGCGACAGTGAGTGGATTACATTGAAAATAACATGCCGCCATCTTGAAGGCTGCCTCCAGTTCATGTATAACCTCATTGAGCACGCCGCATATGGCCCCTGGAAAGCCTGCCAACATCCCAGGAAACCCCTTTCCCCCTCTCTTACCCTTACTATTTAACAGAAGCTTGGAAAAACTCTTATACCTGGAAAACAATTAAAACCATCCAATAACAAATTCCACCACATGGTCTCCCGAACATTGGCATTGTTTCATAGCCCAGGGAATGGAGAAAATATGACATGTAGGAAAAGGTAGAAATCCTTGCCATTTATTGAAGAAGAAGAAAAAAAACAACGTCCGTATTTAATATGAAAGTTCCCTATTGGGCTTTACAAGACAATACTGCTCTGCTGTTCCCAGCTTATGTAGCACTTTCCTGTACACCATTACAGCAGTACTGTAATGAGCTTTTATAGGTGTTGCTCTTAAACAGGGTGTAGAGTGGGACCCGAACTGAGACGTACACAATCATTAGATTTTGGCTCAGATTACCAACTTGCCCTGGGCCAGCAATGCTCAGTGCCAAGTACTTCTCTCCTTACTTCTCTCTCTCTCTCTCTCTCTCTCTCTCTCTGTGCCTGTCTCCCTCTCTGTCTCGCTCTAATAAAACGGGTACGTTGATATGGCCCGTACAAGTACATCCGGATAAGTCTGAGAACGCTGGTGCCGAGGGGAGGGATCACCCTCAAAATACCTCGTTATGTTTCCAAAAACAAAGCACTTTTCATGAGTTACTTACCCAACAGCCTCCTGCAGGTTGTTCGCCCCGTCTGACTGACCACCATTTGGGCTAAGCGATACGGCTTCCCC
Organism: Esox masquinongy; assembly: GCA_016801175.1. Classification (NCBI taxonomy): domain Eukaryota; kingdom Metazoa; phylum Chordata; class Actinopteri; order Esociformes; family Esocidae; genus Esox; species Esox masquinongy. Next base: position 25,344 of record JACXGI010004802.1, read on the forward strand.
TCCCTGATGCCGTCACGTGTGTAAACCCCAGCCCTGTGACGGCTGGACCTCTGTCCAAACAGCATTTCCCTGGTGGTCCCAGAGCACAATGGAACTTGTGGTGAGAGATCCCTTGCCTCTCTTAAAATATTTAAACGCGGATGTCTGTGTACCTTAAAAAAAAATTGTGTAACGGCTTAATTTGTTGGCTTATTACAGCCATGTGTGGTAGGGATTTTATGGTGTGTAGTGAACGAAACACACAGCCTGTGTGCGGTCCTAACGTCTCCTGCAGCCTGTGGGACATGCATCCCTTCTCCGTCCGGCTCCAGCGTTTCATTGACTGGGAAAAACCTCTGCCAACAGTGAACTCGGGCCATAAAGCCTGAACAGGAGCAGGGGTGTTTGTCTGGGCAGAGGTGGGACCAGGTTTTTTTAGCTACCCACATCACTGTGTTAATTCTCTCCGTTAATTAATATGGGGTCTCTACTGGCAACTGATGTTTACACGTGTAAATAAACCTGCGTGTACTTGTCTCAGTACCCTATACGATGTGAATTCTATGCCTAGAAAGCTTACACTCTGTGTTACACTCCGCTTATACTGTGTTTTTTTATGTTTAGGATGATTTGTGGGAGTGCATTGTTGCCATTCTTCTCTTAAAGCGAATGTGTTAGTGAAAAAGCTATCATTGCAGTCATTGGTCAGAATCTTTATACCTTCCTGGACAATCTAAACAAAATCCATTAACAAGAACTTCCTTTCTGCAATCCCCTAATCCTCAGTATCCCCTTTAAATGGCCTGGTCCTATCTACCCCAACCTCCCCCTGATCTCTGTGCTGACCTCAACCTCTGACCTCTGACCTCGAGCTATACAAACATAAATGGTAAACCAAACTCTGAGAATGATTTGAAGCAACCCATCTCTCTAGAACGTTTGAGGTGATGGAGTTGTTATGGCTACACTTACTTGCCTGCAGAATATGTGGAAATAATTGTCTGTCACCCAGTTGATGGGTTGTGTATGGGAAACCCTCTGTGACACTGTCAGTCTCACCGAGAACAACGTCCTGGTTTCCGTTGTCTGGTGTATTCCACGGTTTGCATGGTATGTCTCAGTCCCCAGGTTACACAAATAGGGGCTTCGTCACATGATATGGAAAACAGGTTCCCGAAATTGATAACAAACCAGCATTCATTTCCTCCAGTACTGATGTTGTGGAGAGAAGTGCTCTGCGGCCATCTTTGATCCCAAAGGCTGCAGGTGTAGGCATTGTTATGCACACCTGCGACTGAGGTAGTGTGAAGATCAAAAGGGACAAGCATGTACAGGATCTTGATTGATGATCAAATACAGGAAAGCTTGTGTTATTTTTGTGAGCTATGGGCAGATTGAGTACATAAGCTATAAAAGACTTCACTGTTCAAACAGGCCACTTTACAATTCAATCATTTAACAGACACTCTTATCGAGAGCTTACAGTCGAAATTAGGGTTAAATGTCTTGCTAAAGGGCACCTCACAGGAACCAATGCTTGAAATGTATTAAATAAATGTATGACCTAAAAGACACAAATAGAACATTGCCTGACCCTATCTGCTTACAAATGATATTATCATTCAAATTAAATGATGTAATTTGCTTGAAAAGGTTCTGAAATTGATCGTGCTCACTATCACATCTTGATCTTGATCTTCTGCCTTATCCTCTAATGAAGGTCACTAGCACCCTTGGAACCACAGATTTGGATCAGCTGAGATAATTCAAGGTGTTAACGGTCCTAAGGACCTGCCCACTTCCCCTTCTGGTAGTCTTCTTCCTTGAAGCCTATGTTTAGGTCATGCAGACACCGTTGGTGTGAACAGGGTTATGCTAGATGAGTATCTATGACCCATAAAGTCCTCTGCTACAACTATCAGATACCATATAGAGAGAAGGTGGATTTGGAACGTTTTCTAAACAGAGTTGCTATTGGACTCTCTTCCAGATGAGAATGCCTCATTCATTGAAATTTCCTCATTAATTCCACTTAAATATAATTTCATTTAAATTAAAGTAAAAAGCCAGGTACAGAATGGCAAAATAAAAATTTTTTTATGTAAAATTAAGTATAATTGTATGTAAAATGTATGTAAAATGAAGTATAATTTAATTTAGTGGAATTCAAATGCAGTAATGTTAATGTCTCCTACTTTCAGAAGTGTTAGTGATTTTCTAAATACCTGACTTTCTTAAATTACATTACAAAATGTTTATAGATGTCATGTGATTTCTATCCATGCCTGCTTATATTTCGTTAGTGAATTAAATACTTCTCAACATGTGGACAATGTTACATGATGCATTCATTTAACCCTCAAGTTGACATCAAAACCAGGGTAAACAATGACATATTTTATAGGAATATAATTGGCAAAAGAAATGACAGTTTTTAAAGAAAAGTGATATAGTGAAATACTATTTGGTACATGCAAGTGTATAGTGTTTGCCATCTGGAAGTGTGACCTTTCAGAATTAATAAAACAATGTTCTCTGTCTGGAATTTCTATCAATTGAACCAATTTTACGCCCTGTCGTTTAAACTCAAATTCTACATCCCGTCGATTCGATACCAATGAGTTGAATTGTGGTTTGAACAAAGAACACCTTTTCACTATTGGCAAATTTGAATTTCTGATTGCATCTAGAGCTAAGTTGCAAAATAAGTCTAATGTTTGCCCAGCCGGTAAGTCCTCACCAATAACACAGACTTTAAGACTAATGATATATCATATATATATATACATATATATATATATATATATATTTACAAGGCAAGATAGATATTCAACCATGATAGTTACAAGGTATGCCCCAATTCCAGTCATATGAAGCAATTACACTCCTTTTTTACTTACAGTGGACCCATTCAATTTGCTACAGTATTCATTGTCTGTCATTCTAGAATCTACACTCTGGACAAAAATCGACGGTATAAATTCACAAGGCGGTATAAATTCCCACATTCCCTGTGATAATATTTAGCCTCTATTTGAGATCGGAAAAAAGGTTACGTGTGGAAGAGTTCTAAACATAGATGCCCTTGGAATATTTTTCCTGCCATTCCCCACCACTTTCCTAAACAATGCTGTATTGTACTGGTCAGCTGGCATTCACATCGGCAGGCTGTTATTCTCAGCCCTCCCATCTCTACAAGCCCCCCACAGTATAAAGCTCCATTCAGTTACTCTCCAATAACTGTACTACTTGGTCCTATTCTTGACTGTGCTTAATGTATATTGATTGATGTATGTGTCCCTCTGCGACAGTTGCCAGCAGAAAAGCGAAACGCGCGGTTTATTTATTTTTTTGTCGTCGGTTAGCTGACCTGGACTCTGCGTCCTGTTTCTTAGCAGCATGTTCCCACGTGATTAAAGGATGGTCTGACCGAATGGATTCATAGAGATAGAAAGAGGTCTCATTTGTACGGTTGTGAAAATACAAAGGCTAGTTCACCTTGGGCAGCCCCAATGGGGCCATGTACATGTACACTGTAAAAGTGTTACATTTCAATGTAATTAGAGCACGTATCCCTTTTCGATCACATGACCAATCAGGACATCAGGAGGGATCGGCCAGTGACCAATTAGAACATTGGCCAAAGAAGTCAAAAGTCACACCCAGTTATTTAAATTAACATAGCAGATACCTTTTACATGTTCAGTGAACCCAAAACAAGCCCATCACCCCTACCCATTCACTTGGGGTACTCTCCATTGTCACGTGTAGCTGATAAATTTCTGAGGGTGACTTTCAGAGAGTGCCAAGGGGCTAATTAAACCTGTCAACCAGCCAACTTATTTTCCACTTATAAGTAACAACATAAGCAGGAGATTTTAATTAACAAATCCCTTGTCTCATTCCAGAAGACATACACCTCAGTAAAAATTAATTTACTGGTAAAAAAAACCCCATTTATTTTCGTATTTTATCTTTGTATTTCAACTTGCAGTTTTCAAAATTAGACAAAGCATATGTGTGTGTCATAATACTGAATTGCCTTCTGGGATTCCACTCATGGAGATTGCACGGTTACACAGTTGCTGCTGAAATGCTGGGTATAATTAGCTTCTACACCCTTCATTTTTACTCAGCTTTGGGACAAATGGCAGAGGCTTGCATTTACGCACAAATGGAGGGCCTACTGTGGAGAGGAAGGGGATTTCATTTGGGATGCGGAACTTTTCTCCCAGTTACGTCTTCTAACCATCTCTATGGAACATCTGCTGGGTTTTGTCAGGCACTGTGAGTGCTTCTAGTGACCACTAGATGGCAGTGTTGCCACATACAATTTAGGATTGCTTAGTCCTTCCCTTCTTTCAAGCTTTGTTTTTTATAATGATTTCCAGTAGATGATCCAACATTAATACCAAACAATGGAAATTTCATTTTGGTTTCTCATCTGAAGAACATTGTCCATATTAAATATAAAATGGAAGGCAGAGCTGGTCTTGGTTTATAAAATTGTTCTTTTTCTTTCCCTCACTCTTTCTCTCTCTCTCTCTCTCCCTCTAATACACACACATTTTAGGTATCTCTATCCTTGTGTGGACCCCAGACCCTTTTTTCCCCCAAACCTAATCCTAAACATAACCCCCTGCACTAACCCCAACTCTAAACATAACCCCCAACAATTCTAACTGTTATCCTTAACCTAACACCTAGGCCGAAAATAGCCTTCTGTCCTCATAGAGACTAGAAAAATGTGTTCCCTGTCCTTGTTTGGATTTTCGGTCCTCCCAAGTACATTAAAATGTGGACACACACTCACACAGACATGAACACAGACATGCACAGACACACATACAAGGTCACACCATTTGTATAATTATTGTATGACCTATTTTGCTAGCTGATATAACGACGGAACAATGCCGTTCACTCTCATCTCACCTAGTGAAAGATCACCATGACCTTTATCGTGATTAGATAAACACAGCGTGTCCTGTCCTGCAGTCCACCTTTCCTCAGCCGCATGCAAAACGTCCTTCCCGACCTATAGCTCACACACGCAATGTCGCCGGTGTGTGTGTCTTCATTAGGGACTAGGGCAACTCTGTTATTAAGTGGACCCAGTGCATATAAGCCATCCTGTAAGTGAAGCCAGGAGACATGGCGAGGTGAGAGCTCTGGACGCCTGTCTGACTATTGCTTTTGGCTGCCTGGACTAAGAGGATGGCTCCTTACACTGTGATACACTGGTATAACAAAGCACCGGGCTGAATACACTGACTTGCCCAGTAGCAACTAGCTATAGCAGACATGGCCATCCCCCATCCTCTACACGGCAGACTATGCATTGTCACAGTGAGACCACGTTCCCAGTGAGCTTTCTCTGTGTGTAAATAATCATTTTCTTTACAATCATGGAGCGTATATGAGTCGTGTTGTGGCTGAATCAGGATCATCGTGGAAGATTTAAAAAGCTTAAACACCATACGGAATGTTAGCATGTGGCTTGCTTTCTCCATTAACCAAGATACGCAATGGACTACTGTTTTTTTTTCTGAGTATTGTGATGATGTAGAAATACTTTATAGTCAAGGTCAAGGTCTAACAGCACAGCAAAACAACTTCGCTCTCGTCTCTAAAGGTGTTGTTGGATTGCTTTGCGGTAGTAAACATTGGTTTAAATTACAAAGGGATAGATTTACAAGTGAGCAAACATGAGGGCAAACAATGGTTGTGAGTAAGCATTGCCACCTCAGTGGACAGTGAAGCAGAACTGTAAATTGTCATGTTCAGCGCTGTCATTATCTCCATGGAAACCTGTAATTTCTGATATTTCAGCTAGGTGTACCATTAAAGTAATTTGCATTGTATATGCGGGGGCACACATCCTGCTACCAATCACACTGTCCTATAACGCCGTTGCTATTCTTATACACGTATTCTACATGGGTTATTATGAGCAAAAATGTCACTGAACATCATGTCTAGCTATTGGACAGGATTTATGACATTAACTTGGCATACATATTACAAGCTTAAAACCTGCATTTGTTTACTTTCCTGCAAGAGTTTTTTTTTTTTTTTACTTTTACTGTTATGTATGTAGTATGCAAATAGAAGTATGTATTTACACATTGATTTAGCCTTTCTGACATGTGGCGTACAAAACAATATTGAGCACTATTAGGTAGTATTATATAAGCCTAGATTGAATAGACATTCTGCAGCAGTGTGAGTGCTGATAATTCCACAGCTATACCCTGTTTACTCTGTCACACACTCACAGTTCATTAGAATATAAAAACTCCAAGAGACAACAACTGTAGCACTTACTACTTGAGCACCAGGCAGGGGAGGGGGATAAGATGTTGGGGGAAGGAGAGGATAACGGGAAGCAGCAGGATCCACAGGTCATCAACCCCTGACCTCACGCCTAGAATCTCTGACATCGGTCTTCTTTTCCCGCCTTTGCCCTGTCTTCTCTCTCTCATCCATTTCTCAGCTCTTCTGGCCTGTAAGTAATCTGACTATAGCCAGAAAGAATGCACTGGAGCAACGCTCAAAGCATTCCTCAGTGTGTGAACATGTTTATGTATTTCAGAGTCAAACATCACCGCGGAGAAACATCGACCTATAGATCTGTGTAAGAAGGTAATGTACAGTATTCGCTTGTGGCAAATTGTGTGGCCGTAAAAAGTGCAATGTCCCGGTGAGGTAAACATACTCTAACTCTGTGGCTGAAAATAGCATTGTTTTTCTTGTGCGCCGTGTCGCTCTGTCTGGAAATTGGGTCTGTATGACATAACAGCGCCATAGAAACCCTCGTGTGTCTCCCGCCTGTGTGACTGCTTGCAGTGGGGGATGGGAGGGACTGGTGTGGGGGAAGGGTGGTACAGTGTTACTGAGTGTTCAAAGCCTTTCCTCACACGCACACGCAGTGAGTTATACACACAGGCTCTGACTTGCGTGCACAAGTACACATTCTTTCTCTCGCACACTCACACCGCTTCTGTGTTGTGTGGGTGGATTTGTCTTTGCCCAGCCAGACTGACTCACACCCTGCCCGCGCTCATATTCTCTTCATCGTATGAATAGAGAGCGGGAGGGCTCGAGGAGCTAAATCCAATATGTCGATGGGCACCGAGTCACAGTGAGAAACAGAGACACAGCTGGATATTCCCCTGCTAGATGCCGAGCTTTGCCTGTGCTTCCCAGGCCTAATAACAGCCCAACGGGAGTGGTGTGACTCGCCGCGCCCTTCCCCCACAGCAACATATTACCCTCCCGCCCTGTGCTGTCTAGAAAGGTCATGTGACCCTCGTCAGTCTCCCGGGTTGGGGGAGGGGAAGCAGATTGAACCTGTTCTTTGTTAGGAGGTCAGCCCCGACTCCATGGCAGGAAAAGCTCTTACCACACTCACACTAATAGGCGTGCACAAATGCTGCCGGTGAAGCACATCTCTGACTCTTGTCAGAGAGCAAAACCTTGAGGGTAAAAGAACACATCTTTTTTTTCATATAATATTTTTCTCCAGATATAGCTGAGATGCAGTAAAACAACAACAAAAACAAATGAAAAAATGATTTCATGTAATGTAACTGAATGGTTTAACATCACAAAAAAACATTAAATTTATATTAATGTAATTTTGACTATGAATCATGCTTTTCATACAATCACATTTATTAGTTCTGCTGAACCCAAAGCCTTCAGATTTATGGAGCAATGTTAAAACATATTTTGAATCTACTTTTACATTTTCTACTTGATTACATTCTAATTAGATTTTTTTTAATTTAAATAAATAAACAAAATACAAGTGATGATATACATTATTATAGATCCCAATCTATGTTCCTAGTGGGAATGTCGTAAAAAAATAACGCTATACAATTTTGGGGTCAAATGTCAACGTACCATGCACAAAAGCGTAGCTAGTTACTCTGACCCACTGCATGATGATTCAATTGCATAATTCTCTACTTGGTTGTGCGCAAATATTGACGCTTGTACGGTAACCAATGGAATGTGTCACACCAATGTAGAGCCGTAATGATGTCAACTTGTTATTTACTTTCCAAATCTGAATGACTGAGCAAGGCGAAAGGAGAATTAATCAACCACTATGTGACCCGGCAGGCGAAAAATACGGAACTGTGGGGGAGGGGAATTGACTCAGAGGCCAGATACAATGTACGGTTGCATCATGCGAAGACTTGAGCTACTGTGTCTTTCTCAGTTTTAATAGATCCAATCAACCCAGAATCTTTGGCCGTTGTGCATTATAACATGCATGGGATATACGAGTTATTTTCTAACAAAGCTTATAGTGCAGTTATTGAAATTCTTTGATTTTAATTTATGTATAACTTATATATATATATATATATATATATATATATATATATATATATATATAAAACAGGGTAGCCTATTTTTGTTGATAATCGACATTTAAAAAATGTTTGACTTCCAAAACTATACGTAAGCATATTATAAAGAAAGATCATACAATATGTTTTGCAGGGTTTGCAATTATAGTAAGCAATAACCATTGTTATCAACTCTCAATATTTGCCTTTTCAATGTTTTAAACGCAATGTCAAAATTAGGCTATTAACAGACAGTACAATCATCTAGACACAATGCTCTTTGTAGGTTTTTAGTGGGCATGTTCTGGGACTACATGTACATTTATGTAATTATTTAATTACAGCATCAAGACTTGCGGCACTAAAGGGGTAATAAACATAAATGGAAAAACTGACACAATAGGGGAAACCATCGAAGATTTG
>JACXGI010004802.1:34211-51259 GCA_016801175.1 Esox masquinongy
TACGGTGACATTTATACTGCCGTCTTCTCTTAATTGTTTTCACGATGAAATTAAACACACATTCAGGTACATGGACACACTTCCCTAGACTGGCCACCCAACACCCTGTCACACTGCCCCCCCCCCCCCCCCCCCCAACGCGCGCGCTCTCTCTCTCTGCGGATGAGTGCTTGCTGCTGTGTCTTTACGTTCCATTCTGAGAAACGCTGAAAACTCCATTCCATCCATTCCCAGCATTAGACCTTACGCTTCTTACAACTTTACATCTCACACACTCATTCGCGAAGACATATATTATAGACCGTCTCTGTTATCTTTGAAACGCTGTTTGAGATTGCACCGGTGGTCAGAACTTGAATTATCATAAGCAAAATGGGAGGAAAGTCGTCGCTTGCTCACTGAAGTTAGAGGCTCTCCTTGTGGAAGGAAGAGGTGGCGGCAACACCACGAGCTCACTCTCTGAGAAAGGTTAGTTAAAACTTTCGCTGAAGTTTCTTCAATTGTAACTCCGTGAATTGCACATTGTTGCATGTACATACTTGCTGAACTTCGTAACACTTTATTATGATATGATCATTTACAGGGTCACATACACACTCTTTACATGTGTGTAGATCCCCCCCCCCCGCAGGAACATCGTTATATCTAAATTATTAGTAGGTTAATTTAAAAAGTTCACCTTTACATTGACAATACTTTAATTATTGCAATTATTTGGACATAAAAAGCTTTTGTTTTGAAGTACCAGACATTAAATGCAGCAACTTGTGTCAGTTATTGTTTTCCCCTCGAGTCATATCACCTACTTTTGTATTTAAGTGAAGTTGGAGTATTTAAAGTTGCCTCACCCGTCATCTTTGTCATTTACTCTATAAACTGTAATATCGGCTACATTTAAAGGGTATTGCCCATGCTGATAGTTAGGAAGCGCATGAGTGGGGGAGGGGAAGTAGATCAAACTGCACCAGACATGGGTTAAACTAGTGGTCTTTTCTAAGTGTATACTTGTTATGGTATCATGCCAGTCTTTATATTTAAACCATGTACATAAGCATTATTCACCCTCCTGCCGATTAAATTGATTATTTAGAATGGTGATTGGCCATTACGTTTTTCCCTCTATTACCTCCTTGTATTTACACATGAGATGTTTGAAGAATGATTTAAACTGAAAAAAATGCTATTGGGGAAGCTTGCAGATGAAGAACTGGAAGCCTTGAGTATTGAAAGCAGCTTGGTAACATGTAATGTAGTCCATAGGCCCAAACAGCTCCACCTCTGTCACCTGTTGATCTGGTGGTATATCTGTAGCTCCAATTATTCTAGATCTAGGTCCCTACATCAGACACAGACACAATGGCATAAAGACCACTTAGGCCGATGTTAGCAGAAAGTCCTCTCCACACATGTTTTTAGGATGGTGTGACACCCGCCCCCTGCCAACATTCTGCAATTTAAGGCATCTGCCCACCCCTACAGTGACACAAAATGTAATGTATGCCAACATCAATGACGATCCTCCATTAACACAGAATCTGAACTAATAAGGGCACATACCAACACATTTTGTTCTAGCCTGTCTGGTTGTTGAGTGAAAGCAAATTAAAGTCATAAGAAAAACTGGTTTGTTGCCATCCATTAAAGTAACAATAGAGGTTTATTGTAACATAATTGCTTGTCCTAGATGACTCGAGGCTTTTTCATTTGTGGAATCGTACTAGCTCCTAGGGTGGTAATGTAGAAAGCTATTAGTGGTCTATGAATGTGTGGCCCTTAGTCGAATGGTCACATGTTAAAGGTGAAGAGGTAATAGTGAGGGGTAACAACAATGCTAAGCCTCCATGATATTGTCAAGACTCTGAATTGGTTTATACCTTTAGTGAACATTCTGTTCTGGGAGTCTACTGTTGTTTTTCCAATGAGCTGAGTTTTAGAAGTCTCAGTTTACACTCGAATGTCTCAGCTTTCTAGCGGATCCTGGTTGGATACTTGTTTTGGCCTTGTTGTGGTGTATGGCTATGGAAGGTTCAGTGATCTGATTTGAAATGACATCCTTTGGCGTGCGTGTGCGTGAGTTTGATATAAACTCAGGGTTAATGATACATTGTATGTTTCCTACTGACTCTTTGCCCTCAGTCAGGGTTTTTTTAACGCAGCTATATTTTTATTTGATCAAATGAACGAGTTTAACGCAAATAAAATGAAAAATGTTTTTTGTCAAAAAAAAGTAATGTAATACAGAATGGGAATCTACTTCTGTCCATGGCATGAATCGCTAACAACACAAACCTACCAGGACAATTTTCTGCAACAACAGGACACTAATGGCCTTTTAGATTGTCCTTCTATCTGAGGTTTCATTTGCGGCTGCATTTGGTTTCAGGTACATTTGTGTTAGCTACCTCAGTGCTTGATACTCCATTCACCAGTAGCACCTGAAGTTCATCCCTGATAACAACGACTGCTCTGAAACACTGTTTTTGTCCAAATGTTTATGCAGCAAATTTGACATCTCTATTAGAACGGGGGTTGTGGATACAGGCGCCTGCCGAGAGGGGTTTATGCTTGATGAGTGCCACCAGCCAGTTGGCAGGTCAAACCTTTACACAGAAATAACACCCATTGCAGTGCAGCCTTAGTTCAAGACTACAGCCATGTATTTGGGGCAGTTGCCTATGTTGTTGGCCATCCCATGATAACCGTAAAATTGTTTTGAGGCTAGCAAATAAAGTCAAGGCAACAGTAAACATAGTCAACTCTCCACATTACGCAGCACCTCTCTATTGTCCCACCAGCCGATCACTGTGTCATTTTGTAAAATCCAGAACACTTCGGCAAGACACCATACTCGCCCACGTTCCGTCCAAATTGGACCAGATTCATATCGCTCCCTAAGCATGTGTGACAAATGTTATCACCCTGAGTCAAATCTGGAGTATATGAACATGTCCGTTACAGCGCCACCATGGGGTTGATGTGAATGTTCGCGGATATACTGAGTTTTGATGTTGTCTACAATGTTACATTTTGCTGCCTCATCATAATATGCATTTTGGTTCGGGTCTACGCCCATGGGAATGTTTATTGGTCAGCAACTGTGTGTGAAAACATTGATAGATACTCAACAGGATCTCATTAATGCGGCAAACATTGCATTGAGACCTTTCTTCATAGATGTCCGGTTTAATGCCAATTTGTTACGTGTTTTTCACAACATTTTAAGTGGTGTAAATTGCCTCCCGGCAGATTGTCCCTAAAGCATATTGGTTCCTTGTGAGGAGAGGAACCTATGTATTGAACGTCCAACAGGCCGTGACTTCGCAAAGATAGCATTTTCAGTCACGTGTTACACGAACGTATGTGTAATCCTGTAAATGCCTGATCTCGATGGCAAGATCCATCTTTCACCTATTGTCAAAATGGAGCCAGTGGTGTGAGGTGTTGTGTGTCATTTACGTACAGAGAGATCGACAGTCTGCTCACAGATTTCCCCATGGGGGTCAACACATTGGAGGTCTGTCTGGAGTGGACTGGAGTCCACAACAGAAATGTCAATGTAGTCTGAATGTTACGACAACTGCTCTCTTGCTTACTGCAGCTACAGATCAATGTCTATTCTTTGACTAAACTGTAATGATTGTTAGTGCCCTTGTTTAAAGGTTGTAGAATCCAGACCGCCCCCCATTTGGCTTCTGCAAAGCACTGAAGTAATTGATGCATATCTAATCAGCTATGCGGTGAATTGTGTAACCCAGGAGAAGCAGATAGTGGTTTCTTGTGCATGCCATTTGTGTGAAGTGTCATAAGGAGGAAAGATAGAGATTTCATTGAAGTACAAAGGTTCACCTTTGTGCATACATGTTCACCTTTAAGCCGTGTTTGTTAAAGGCTGTAAGAGAAGTAGTTATGATAATGCTGTAGTTGTCTGTTGATTTATGATTTCACAATGTCTGTGTGTGATCACTGTGAACCCATTATGCCGTTACGACACCCCAGAGGAATTCCCAAAGTATGTATGACATTGTATTTAAAATAAATAAGTAGAAACATCTGCATGTGCATCCATCTTCCAGTTTTCTTTTGCGGTGAATAATCACCCTTGAACTGTTATTGTATGTCAACTGTTGGACACGGCTGCCTCAATATTTATTTTTCTACTAATTAGTGTCTCAGACATTAGTTTGGAGAGTATCCTTAACCAAAGTCAAACGTATCTATATTCTTTTGTAATGGGACATAATAGTATGGTCACAGATGATAAAAATAACACCAAAGTTAATAATTTATGCCAGTGGTGGTTGTAAAGACTTCTGCTGCTCTGGCTGTGTTTTTATGGGTCATCTGTCTGCTCTGCTATTGGCTGGGACCAGCCTCTGTCTGTTAGGGTTATCTCATTTCCAGGAGAGCCCGGTCTGTAAATTGTGCCTCTGAGAACGCCGCACTGGAACGGAGACCAAACAAACATGTGTAGGATGCCAGTGAAAGTTTCATGTCTGCCTCGGTTAGCCTTTTATCTCTGCCGTTTCCTGCTGTCAGTAGTTTGAAACATGTACGCTCATGGAGATTCCACTGTCTGGAGGTTTTGTGAGGTTAACTAACACCTACACACTGTCACATGTGATACAGGCCTGTCTTGTATGTGTATTTGCGCCATTTTAATTGAACACTCAAAGAAAGGTGTTTGTGATTTCAGACCAGGTATTGCCAGCGTGGATGTCTATATAAATAGCTCTGCGTTTGCATTAATAGCTGTAAATCATTACAGGAAGGCTTGGTTAATGAATAAGTGTAGGTGTAGCCGATCCTTCCAAAGACCTTGTTCTTTTGTCACCTGGCTTTGTGCTTTCTTTTTCCTTTTAAAGATTTGCACATCAATTATGAGAATTGTTGGCAAGCCTAAAAATCTTTTTTTTTTCTCTTCAAATCCAGGCCAGTTGTTTTATCATTAAAGATGCGTTCCAGGGCTTCTGCAAACATATTTTTTTAAATGTTTGTATCTCCTGTTCTGGGCTTGATGGGTAGTGTTGTTTATATGTGAATAATCTGAAAGTGGTATCACCACCGTATGTCAGTTAGCCGTGAACGTCCATGTTTGATAGCAAACGTTTTTTGATGAAACAAGATACATTGGCACATGCATGCATAGCTCGGTCACCTTTTTTGGGGTTTAGGGTTAGCTAACACCCCAAAACAAGTGGGCAGAAGTCTTGGAATGCCTCTTTAAATTGAGGGTCTCTTCTCTGGGTCTTACATTTGTACTTCCATATGAAAAAGGTTGCATGTTCAACCCCACTATGAAGAGGATGTTCTGGAGGAAGTAGGCAGATGGAAAGACTTTATTTATGGTGAGGGTGGTCATGTATTCAATAATATGCAAAAACTCAATAGGGTTCTAGTCATAACAGCCATGGTCAATCATCTTCAGCCAGGCAGTTATTCTGGCTGTGGTACTGTGCGCATAGCTTTTCCACATGAGTCAGAGAATGACTTGGAATGATGATTTTGCGGGGTGTTTCCATGGCCTTTTCTGATCAAAGTGAGGGGGGGAGGAGGGTTTTTGGGGGGCACAAGCCACTGTCAACAGTGTAGCAATATTAGGTCACAGTATCAAAAATTTTTTTTGCCACATTGGTCTGTTACTGTTTACAGCTAGATTAAGCCCTGTAGAAAACCTGCTTCTGAAACTGACCTCTGATAGTGGGACTGACGAGGCACTGACGAGGCACTGAATTGTAACAATGTCAGTTTTCCTTATTGTAGATTTTAGAAAAAATGATGTATGAAGCATAAAATTTAATTGTTCTCTATATCAGTCTGCTTTTCATGGAGTATTTGTACATAGAGTTAATTAAACTAAGTTATTAGCTTTGTACAGTTAATGGTCGTGGACAGAGGTCAATATCATACTTAATAAAATCATGTAGACCTGTAGAACGACAGGCCATCACAGTGTGTAAAATGGTTTATTTAACTTTGAAAACATCGTTTTGCTATTTGAAATGCATTGACACCTTTAGTGTGGAATGGCCCTAATGTAATCATTAATACTGCAGTCAGGAGTTTCTGCTGTTTTATCATATCTTCGTGAATGGATTTACATGCTATGAAATATTTAGTGCTTCTAATGTATCCTGTATGGTAGTTAGCTGTCATTATATAGCTAACACAGTCATACACTGGAACTTGAACTTGATGGCCATATTAAGAAATCTTGGGTTCCCTTTTTATTCAGTCAAACCAAAAAATGTAAGATCTAAATCAGAGGTCTGACTTGCTTAGTTGTAATGAATATAGTGAGTTAACTGAGATGGTTTGAGTTCTGGTAACCACTGTCTTGCAGTGAGCATTGCTGAGCACAGATTGAGACATATCTCTTCTGTTCAACCAGCCCTCACAGATACATTCAGTCTTGGATCCACACAGTCCGTATGGAGGATAATGGATTCAAATTATGAGGCCTATTCCACAAAGCTGTAATTGCAGTAGTGGTTCTGTTGTGTTCTCATGTTCTGGTTAATGTAAGCTGTCTAAAATATTGTCACCAGGGGTGTATTTATTCCACCAAACCACATCATTTAGTTTGTTTTGTAAAGACTTAATGAAGCTGGGAAGAACTACCCTGAATTAGTCCAATAGAAACACTGTTTGACAAAACATTTTCCAACACAAATGATTAAGAATATCCTACAGTAGACCAGTATGACACACAAATCAAGGATAGTGGATGAAAGCTTGTGTTAATAAAATAAGTAATGGTGAATCCTCCCAATTAGCTTAAATTATCTGGTCTTTTTTCACATTTCTACAAGGTTTTACTTTAGAGGTTTTCCTTCTAAACGTTTTTAATTATGTAAAAAAGCATATATTCTGAGTAGGTGTCAGCATACCCCAAAGACAGAATAATACGGGTGTTTTCAGGTCCTAATATCTAGTTGGATAGACTATTGATGGAGCAGCTAATTCTTGTCTGGTCAACTACATTATTTGGGTATGTGGTAACAATGTTAACTTCTCTGAGCAATTACCATGAGTGTTTGTTTTCGGTCTGGAGACTGGGCTGGTTGGGGTGATTCTCTGGTCAGGGAGCCATTTATGTGTGGATCTGGGGGATAATTGTCCTGCTGGAAGATCCAATGATGACACAATATTAGCCTTTTGGGAGAGGCAGTCAGATTTTGCTCAGATCTCCAGGTGCTTGACAGATTCCATATTGCCATGTATCCTAACCAGGTTACCAGGGTTCCTTTGATAGCAAAACAGCCCCACAACATCACAGATCCACCGCCATACTTCATAGTGGGTGTGCTCTTTTCTGCATGACCGTCCCTGTTTTTACACCAAACACAAGAACGGCTACCTAACTAAATGCACCACCTCTGTCAGAACATTAAACTCATCCTGTTTAACAACTGTCTTTCAGCTAATCAAAAAATTCTGATATCAGCTGTTGCTATGCTATGCTGTCAGCTATGCTGATGGTGGCTAAACAAAATGTTGGTTTGAGGTAAAGTCAGAGGGAAATAACCCATTTATTTAAAAAAAGGTTTGTTTTTTAATCTAACTATTTTATCCCTCATTTATAGTGCCGTTGCCCTTCGGCTTTGTTGTGGCTGCAGTCACAAAGAACAAACTTCCAGTATTCAGCTTGTCTACTGGCTTCAGAGTGCTCACCTTGGCTTGGCCTCCAAACATCATGCTAAGTCAGCTGAGCACCGTGATGTGTTAGGGTTAGTCTACATGTCTTTTAGCAGTCTTGTCCTGTCACTTTGGGTTATATCAATGTCAAAAATCTAGGCCAAACTTGATCTTTGGCATGAATACTGCAAGTATGGTAATATTTGTTATGCATGAAAGTGATCTGGTACTGTGTGATCATGTGTAGGACACATACGCAACTGGGGAAAACCTAGCTACTAGATCAGTGGTTGTAAAATCTACCAGCTGCGATATGGCTTTGCAGCAGC
The DNA here is from genome assembly GCA_016801175.1 of Esox masquinongy. Classification (NCBI taxonomy): domain Eukaryota; kingdom Metazoa; phylum Chordata; class Actinopteri; order Esociformes; family Esocidae; genus Esox; species Esox masquinongy. The sequence continues at coordinate 42,176 of JACXGI010004802.1, forward strand.
TATTTTCTGTTCCACCCCTAAAAGCGAGTCCCTGAAATAGACCTACAACTTATTTCAATTTTTCAGCACATTTAACTTTGTAATATTAAAACCAGATCTTATTTAGCTTTGTTTACAATATGAAGCCATGATGCCAGCAATACCTCTGAATGGATTTGCTGGTACCTGCAGCCTGTGCCTGGTTGTTCCGTGGAACCAAGCAGTGTGTCCAATCGACTTTCTTTGTTGATGGCGGGAGCTTGCTGTGTGGCCAATATCACTGATGTCTGCAGAAGGGTTACCTTTTTTTGTGGCATTGCACCATGCCACTTTAACAATCTGGAATGGCTCTCTCTGCTCCAAAAGCCAGAAAAAAAGGTTTGAAATGGTTCCAGGAAAATACTGCTTTGTAGAATATTCTATATGTTGTTATTTGTAACTTATTTCAAATACACAAATCCTTGTTTTAGGCTGCTGTCTTGCCCCCCCCCCCCAAATGTATCATGGTGAACAACTACAGGGAAACAGGCCAATCTTCAAACTGCTATCTGTCAGTCAGCTTTACCCAGACGGGCGTGGGAGAAGTGGTTTACCCTAGAGACAGTACTACTATCCTCCCCCAGCCTCCTCACTTTCACTCCGAGCCCATACCGGCTGTCATTGAGAAAGGCAGAGAATAATTTGCAGTAGTTGTTGTGGCTACCTGATTGCGGTGTCAGAAGTTGTCCTCCCCCAACCCCACCCCACCCCCCACCCCCGTTTTCCTTCCCTTCCCCCAATGGTCAGACTAGACTGCAGGCTGACTAAATGCTTCAAAGGCAGGTTTTACTCAGCAGAGCAGTTCAAGAGAAAATGGCTGCTGTTTCCAGGTCTTGTTTGCACATCTGTCAGGAGGTGACTGCACAGGAGGAAATGGGGTCCTCAGAATGTTAACATAGACTCTCTGTCTCTCTCTCTCTCTCTTTTTCCCCCCTTCCTTTTTATGTCCTGTTTTTTTCTACATCCATCAATTTCAAACCTACCCTTATATGCCTGGCTGTAGTTTTTCTTAGCTTTACTGTCTATTTTATTTCTGAGTAATTTATGTGGCTCGTCTCCATCTAGCCTATGCCATGATATGTTTTAATTTTATTTCTGTTTTTTTAAAAGTATTTTTAAAAAACAGAAATAAAATTCTCCATGTGGAGAGACAGTGAATAATGAAGCCTATCGTAACACAAGGTACCATAATAATATGTACATTTCCCTGATGTACATAAAAAATGTTACGTCTACCCTGTGAGACCGGGTTATGCAATAGTGCTAGTAAGTTTCACTTCCTTACAAAAGCTGTTAAAACTATATATTTCTTAACATTTTCTAAATAATTAAAAGTGATTCCCTATAATATGAAGTGCTTGTTTTGCCGTTTGAACAGAAATGTAAATACTGTCTATTTAATATTGGTTGTGGTTTATGATTTAAAATATTTTGTAAATAAAAGGGCACAAATGTTAATGAGCAGTTTTTCTGCATTCTCTCTGCATTGTAGGGAGGGATTGGCATCCACTATATCCAATCAGGTGTTGATAGACTTCTCTAATCTGTGTGTGCATATTGATCTGTTCTTGAGTTCCACACAGCAAACCATCCAAATCTATTTTTAGGGCAAATTGGCCAGCAAAAATCAGCATTTGTGACTGATTACATCCACCCATAGTAACTTTAATATGAAGACCTTCTGCAGCTTCCCTTCTTTGTAGGTTGTCAGTAACCTACTGAACATGACCAAGGAATATAGTTAAGCTGTTCGTATTCTGAAAGTAATTGGGGGCATTTGCTGCCATGGAGTGATTATTTACCATCAGTTTACCTGTCCCCAAATTCGAAACCTGTCAGGTGGGAGTGGGTGAAAAATAATGTGAGGGCAACACCATCCCCAAATAAACCAATCCATGATTCTGCTGGAATGACTGGATGTGGTTGTGAAAACCCGGTGAACACAAAAATATTAAAACGTTTTTTAAATGTGCGGAATCAGTCGTGAAATGCCTGCATGACAGCAAATGAATTGTGGCTTGAGTGCTGAGATCTTTTTGGTTAATACCATTTACCCGCTGTAACTATGTTTGTATGTACATGGGCATCCAACCTATTGCTTATTCTAATGGGTATTAATGGCTTAGACAGCTACTATAGAAGCCATGTGGCTCAGGGCATTAGCAACTACCAGCTAATTGGACGTCCAGTTAAAGTGTGGGGCACCTTTACCACAGCCTTGGGCAAAACACTGCGTTGCAACTTAAACTAAGCCTAGGTGAATGGCTGCTGTTGGTGTACTTTGAGAGTAATAACCTTTACTGTGCTGTAAACACGCTAATGATTTCCCTAATGAATCACAGGGCAGGTACCTGCTGGGAAGCTCCTAACTGCCCAGTGCAGGGTCATTTGGGACCCTGGGCCTACACCTTCCATTGGGAAATTGCTGGCTTTCAACAGACTGCAAGAAAATGTAGATGTTTTTCTGAAATCCTTTTTTTTGCCATGGGGCAGAGGTGGAAAGAAATGCAGCATGCTGAACTTCATAATGTGGCCTCCCTCTCTGACTTTGGATGGATGAATCATTTTTTACTTTATAGTCAGTCAGGGGTTCTCAACCTTTTTCCACCAGGATTATTGGTGTTGGTAGGACAGGTATGGTGTGAGATCAGTTTTTCGCATTTGCAGCATTCTAGCATTGTAATATCAGAATGTCAGTAATTTCTGCAGTAGTAGTGGAATGAAAGTATTTCACAATGTATTCACCCGAAATTGTTGAGTGCGTACGAAAAGCGCATCCCAAAATGCCTGGAATTTATCTATTGGTCAATTGAACAAGCAGCGTCCTGATAGTCCTCTACTAATCATCTCTCCTCAAATAACCCATGTGTTGTGTCATACAGAAGGTCCACCACTGTCTAAAGAAAACCCCTACCCTCTGGACACTTGGGGAACAGTGTCAGCCATACTTCCAAACAGGCATGTAAAGAGGTAAGACTCAACCCGAGCCCAGCTCATGCCCCTTTGCCAAATAATGCCCTTTCCTGTTGATATGTACCCGTCTGACGCGCGGGGCTAACCTGACGCGCGGGGCTAACCTGACGCGCGGGGCTAACCTGACGCGCGGGGCTAACCTGACGCGCGGGGCTAACCTGACGCGCGGGGCTAACCTGACGCGCCTTGTGCAGACGTGCGCTCTGACACCCAGCCTGTCAGTGGATGAGTAGAGCACTCCCCTCCCAACCTGCCCTCATGGTACTCCACAGGTCTTAGGACGCTGGAGGGGAGGGCCTAGGGCTGTTTCTGGACATGCTGTAGGTACTGTAGATTGTCTGTCACTCAGTCAGGCACTGTGGAAAAGGTTTGCTTGAACAACTGGTAGGGAATTTCTTTGACTGGGTAGGCTATGATTACGAGATGTAATGCTACCAGCTTTGGGACGACTGCCCCATTAGCTCTTTGCTTGCTAATTATGGTTCTGGTTGTGGACGGTGGCGATTGGAGCTGCATCTCACAGATTTAATGCATTTCCATTCCAGCCAGGCTCCACTTGTTTTCTAATTAGCTCAAAGAGCAGCGGCGTACTGTGTTGTGGTGTAGTGGGTTGGCTCTGAGCTCTGCGGGCCATCTAGGCTGTTACACAAAGGCTTATCTGGGGAAAAGGGGACTTTCTTCCTGCTTTGGAACAGTATTTGTTAGCTGTTATTAATGCAGATGTAACAAGTAATTGTTAAAATTTCATTGCCAGTTCAAAGGCCCAGATAAAACACTCAGTAGTATTTAGTATGATTAAGATATTCTTGAAAAAAATAAAAAATGGCATCACATGGCCGATTTTGATTATAATCATCCAATGAATTTTCATCTTGGTTAGAGGGTAGGCTCTTGGTCAATCAGGTTATATTTGAATATCTTTAAATGTGTTTCTCAATGCCCACATTCACTGAGCATTTCATGGATCGAAGAAGACTTAGGGAAATTTAAAGAGAATTACTGAACAGAGTTATTTATTACGCAAATGCGAGGAAAAATTCAAAAGAATTGCATGGGGACATCAGTTTTGGGTTAGGCTTATATCCAAACCTGCATTTCATGCTGTTCTTTATTTATAATCTGTTAATGTAAAAATCTGACCATGTTTTTGATGCTACATTTCATCTTCAAAATACAGATAGTCTAAAGATGTCTGGTAACAGCATGGTAACAGAGGTAACATATGAACATGCAAATTCAAATATTGCTGTCAAATTATGTCTATTTCCTGATTGCAAGATTGAGTGTGTCATGGCGCTATAGGGTGGTTGTAAAATACAGCAGAGTAATGTTCGGTAAGATGTTTTGTGTCTGGCAGGCTGTGACTCCTGTCACCTCGCACCAATCAGGGCTCTACCTCGGCATGTTTTAGAAGGAGCACCGTTGAAAAATTTTGGCATTTAAAAATAAACATAGCAGCATAATTCAATTGTTGAGGTAGAGTTTTAATTGTAACTATTGCTGAAGATTAACCACAACAATCATGTACGATAACAGGGAACTGAATATTTCACTACATAAATGTCTACTTCATGGGTTGCCAACCTTTTTGGGTATGAGAGCTATACTAAAAAAAAACTGATGCGAGCTGCTTTCTCTCTCCCTCACCACTTTTTCCTAGGTCCCTATTATTGGAGTTATTGTGTTGTTTTTTGATAAATGTAGCCTGCCGCTGCTGATATTTTATACAAATAACAAATCCATTTAAATGACGTTATAACTCTACATTTGCGGTGTAGCACGTTGTATTAGCTGAAAATGAATTTGCCAGGTATTGTTTTGCACTTAAACAGAGGTGAAATTGTTTCAGTGATTCGTTGAATAGATAGTGTCTGGTAGGTGAGAGATTCGTTCGAGATTTTGCAGAGGAACATGTGAACACTGCACATATTTCAGATGGTGTCATTGAAGCTTAATTTCTACCGCCCAGAGGGTATTATGAAACTACACTGCAGGTAGTTTTTGGGGTAGCAATAGGCTCTAGGTGGTGTGCAATCACTTTAAAGGTTTGCTCACATTTTTAGTTGAAATGAAATTGTAACCGTCTGGAGCCCTGTTAATCATTTTTTGTGGAAGGTGTTCAGTCTATGACTAAGTCTTGCATTAAAGCACTAGGAAATGCCTGCAAATGCATATATAGCTTTAATATTTGATGCAGACTCTAAAAAATATGTATATTATATACCCATTTCTAATATAAGTCAGTACAAAACAGGAGCATGTATTAGTTTAGTAGAGTACAGTATAATCTGCTATTCTACTGTACTGAACTAAACTAAACTCTAGTGTACTCTATTTCTAAACATCACTCAGCTGTACTTGAGTGACATTTGGAGAAACTTGTGGTTGCAGATCAGTATTTCACTGACCTTTAGAATAAGTACCTCTTAGAATAAGTACCTCTTTCACTTAGGATCCAGAAGCTTGTGCACATGTGCCCATCACATGGTGCAAATGTATTTATTATTCATATGGTCTTTGCACAGTAGGCTAGTTCAGAGATTTAAAGGATGATGGGGAGATAAATCTCTTCAGTCAATGAATAAACGTTTAACAACATATAACTAACAGATTGTGCCAATTTCTCTTTATTTTGCTGCTCCCTATATGTTTGTTTTTTTCCTGCTACTCGCACTTAATGGACCTGATAATGTAGCCCATGTCTCTTCATATTTCTGAACATCTGAGATTGAAACAGCTGTAAAATAGAACAAAAACAAACATGCAGCTATTTGAGCAAACATTTAAAAAATGACATAGCCTGTGGCCTTGGTAGACACTGTTTATAGTGTTCTTTAACTCAGGCAGTAATATGACAAATAGCAGTTTATTTTTGGAACGTTGGTTCAAACCGCACAGGGTTTTTATTTCCGGGAGTTTATTATTTCTGATGTTCATAAATTTGAAACGGGGAGGAGGGTTACATTATCAGGTTGATGAAATTAGAGCAGTGTGTGAGAACTGTGAAGGGAGGGAGAAATTCACCAGCAACAGATCAGTTGGGGTATATACATTTGGGGGATTAGTTCCAATTTGCCTTCTGTATGCAAATAGCACATGGATGATAAATAAAATAGATACGCAGAGGCTTCTGGATCTTCAGCAACAGTGAGAAAATGTTTGTAATGGTCTGGGAAAAGGCATCCATGTCTTATTTGTTGACAGGCGATTCCGGCTCTGCCTGCCCTGCCATTATCAGATCTGCCAACACACTGCAACTATGGATGTGAGTACATGATGGAAGCGTATGATTGGTCCAGACATGTAAGGCAGCGGTTCTAAACCTTTTTTTCCACTTTTGGACTGCCCCTCCCTAGCTTCAGGTAAATCCTACATCCCTACCCAAACTCTTTGTTGTTCTGCATCCTCTGTTCGTTTTACATGAGGGCAGTCCATGGTTTTAAAAACTTTCCACACAGACAGGCATGATGTTGTACAAAGTTAAACTCTGTCATTGTAACTGACAGGATCCAGTAACAGACATAGTAAAGTATACTCCGAAAAATAAAGCCATTTCTCATTCTATGTACAAACCCTTAAGTGACTGTTTTTTAAAGGTGTGTGCGCGTGCGTGTGCGGGCGTTCAGCTTTCAACATTTACTTTTGCCTTGTAAATAATTGCTCTTATTTTCATTTATTGTATTTTGGATTCCATATAATATTCTAATACCGGTTTGGTTACGATTATGTATTCATGGAAAGCCAGTGTGAATCTTCACAAGGAGAATGTGTCTCGGTGTGAGATTGATTCTCGCACCAGCTTCATAGCATCACCTTTCTGTTGCAGAAAAAAATTCATGTGAACATTCACACTAAGCACATATCAGAGTTTTATTTCAATAAAGCTAGAGAGTCAGTGTGAAAGCATATCCCAAGGTGAAGACTTGAATTATTGATGTTGAGTAACAGGTTCGACCCGGCTGACAGAAGGCCCATTGGTAATTGGGACAACACTTGTGTCCTATTTTGTGCCATCGGTTCCTGCTTGTTGCTATGCTACCATAGGGAACTCTTGAGAGTCAGTTGAGCTCTGTGTGTTGTGCTATATGGAGATAGAGAAATGTGTTTTTCTTAATGATGTGCTCTGATCAGGAAAGAATATTGTCCTTATCCTGTCCTTCACGTTCTCCAGGCTAAAACCACCAATGAGAACAATGGCCATGATTCAGCCTTCCAAAGGTTATGTTCAGGATCAAGTTTAAATGCGCTGGTGGAGCTCCTGAATGGCGTCACTGTCTCGCAGTACAGCCGCTTCGCTTTAGTCAGGAGTTCAAATCCTGTTAGCAGCATGCTGACAATACCAGAGGGCTTAGCATTGGCGGTAGAAATTGGCTCAGTGTGCTCCGGGGTTTACGGATTTGGCTCTAGCGTAGTTCAGACTACTGCAAGCCGAATCCCGATTATTGATTGGTGAATGCTTTTTTCTTCAACAGCGTCATGCTGGCGGGTACTTCCTAGTTTAGGAAGCAGCGTAAAACGTTTGGTGGCTTTGCATATGTGCTGTAGGGGGCACATCTTGATATTTGACTTTCACAAACCTGCCAGTGGGTTGTTTTGATGACTCAAGGCCTTAAGTGCAAATTGGACAAATAATGTAATTGTATTGGTAATCTCAGAAGTCGTCTTATGAGGGAAGGTGTTCAAGGTTAATGATGATAGATGGCTGTCTATGAAAATATCAGAATTATAACTATTCCAGTGATTTGCTTCAAATGTTGAATATGATTGAATGTGCCAACATAAGCAAGAAGTATTTTACAAGTCATGGTCATCTACATGGTATTTTAGGTGTTGTGTGATATATGGTAGTTGTCTCCTTTCCTTTCAGTTTTCAATTTAGCTAAAACAGATCTATTGGGTTTTGATAAAATTGTTTATTTTTGCAGTGCTTAAGGACTTTTCACAAAATTTGGTTGCATCTTTCGTTTCAAGATTTCTCTGCCTCATTTTAATGTTCCAGTCTCTCTCCTTCATCCTTCCTACAGTATAATGCATAATGTGCAGGGTACTTTTAATTCTTATGTTGTTGTGAAAATTATGAGTCATTCTTTGTAGCAAACATTCATTAGCCTGAAGGTTAGCTCTTATCTGTGGAACAAAAAACGTCATTTGCTGGGATTCAAAAGGGTCCCCGTAGTTTCAAATGAATACCACATTGAATTGTTGACTGAGGTGTCAATGCACAGTGTTTTGTAACAAGGCGCTAATGGCGTAAGAGTTTCAACTTTCCCCAGAAGCTAGCCCTATGCACTGTACTGAGCTCTCCCCTGACGCGTCAGCAGGCTTGTTATTCCTGTACTGCTCTATTATGCTCTATCGATCTGGATCAGTGGCCAGGTCACTAATGTTAGACTGTTGCCTCATTACCCTGGAAGGAAAATGACGCCACAGTCGCTTCACAGCGGAGAGATGGGGGAACTCTTGGTCTGGTCAGACAGAGATGGATTAGCCGTGACATTCTCAGTAAGGCTGGCACAATTATTATATATTACCATGCAAACCACAGGTTTCAAATGACCTTCGTATTAGAATCTGTTAGTTGAGTGGGCTACTTGTTCATTGACTACTCATTCATTTCTTTTCCACATGTGTTCATTAGGACTGTGAGGAAAAGGTAGAAAATGTACTTGAACAGCAATGGTCCGAACTGAACCCACAATGTACCGATATGTTACGGAGGCAGCAAACACCCCAGGTCAACCTTTTTGTGTTTGCGTTTTCCATGTTTTTCGGGTTGGGTGGAACAAACTGCATTCGGGATGGTCTGGCGTTAATGTGGTCTGATGTATTATGGACTGTGCTTTGTGATCAGACTTGTGTTGCTGCTGCCTGAAACCACAGGGTCTCCATTACTAAAACCAGAACATTAGGAATTAGGATTGATCTCTGGCTGAAACCAGAACATTAGGAATTAGGATTGATCTCTGGCTGAAACCAGAACATTAGGAATTAGGATTGATCTCTGGCTGAAACCAGAACATTAGGAATTAGGATTGATCTCTGGCTGAAACCAGAACATTAGGAATTAGGATTGATCTCTGGCTGAAACCAGAA
>JACXGI010004803.1:0-29260 GCA_016801175.1 Esox masquinongy
AGTTGGCCAACATTTCTAAAAATCCTTTTTTTGTATTGGTCTTAAGTAATATTCTAATTTTCGGAGATACTGAATTTGGGATTTTCATTAGTTGTCAGTTTTAATCATCACAATTAAATGAAATAAACATTTGAAATATATCAGTCTGTGTGTAATGAATGAATATAATATCCAAGTTTCACTTTTTGAATGGAGTTACTGAAATAAATCAACTTTTTGATGATATTCTAATTATATGACCAGCACCTGTACATGTAACAACTGAAAACTTTGCAAAGCAGTGTAAGAGTCCAGTAGTACAAAGGGAGTAGTGCAACAAGGTCCCTGAGAGCCGGGTGGGTATGGTTAGTGATGGGTCACTGCTGCTCCTCTTTTCATCATTCCATTTTTTTTAAATCTTGTTTCACACACACCTGGTACATATCCCCTCATCAGTCTCTGTATATACTCCCTCTGCTCCCCCATGTCTTTGTGTGTTATTGTTCCATGTGGAGGTGTCGCTAGCTCATGTTTGAGTATTATTATATTTCCCCAGGATATTCACTCGTGTTTTTTATTTTCACCAGTACGCATATAAGTCAGATTGCAAAGTCAGACTTTACGCATTGCTGCAGAGTGCTGTAACTGGCTCCTTCATATTCACCTGTTACACCCTGCAATGTCCACTCACTGGGGAAGTAGCCATCGTAAAATACTTATTACGAGTCTGTTTTCACTTGAAGGAGTATGTCAAGTTTGGCAACAAATCTGATACAGGCTGAAAATGACACAACACAATGCCCTAGATATCTCAAAATTTGAGGGTGCGTGCAATTGGCATACTGACTGCTGGAATGTCCATCAGAGCTGTTGCCAGACAATTTAATGTTTATTTCTCTATCATAAGCCACCTATAAAATTGTTTTTGAGAATTTGACAGTATTTGGAGAACCGACCTAACAACTGCAGAGAATGTGTAACCACAACTCCACATTTTGCTTCTTCACTTGTGGTATTGTCTGAGACCAACCACCCGCTGTTGAAGCTCTGGGGTTTCACAACTAAATAATTTCTACAGAAACTGTCACAAACCTTGTCTGACCTATGCCCTTACATTTTATTCAAGATATCTGTGATCATATCAGTATACCCCATAATGTGAAATCCATAGATGAATTCCTAATCACTACTTCTAATTGACTGATTACCTTATATGAACTCTAACTCTGTAAAATCTTTGAAAATCATTTCTTCCTGCATTTGTATATTTATTCAATATACATTGCGTTGCAAAAATCAATGTTTGTGAGAAAGTAAGACAGTAATTTACCAAATTTTCAGGAGACTCAATGCAACATGACAAAAGCTGAATAATGAGGGTCTAAAAGCGGAATTGAGGTCAGATGCTTATGATGCAGTTTGGAGACTATACAGTACAGTTGCTGGGTGGCTGTGCAGACGGAACATGGCATAGACAGGACAATCTAATCAGCTTTCGGATGTCCAAGTGCATTATGTAAATCAGTAGATTAAAAAGTTGCTTTAAATACATTTAAATGATTGAGCAGTACATTTTGGAAATGCAGTTAACTAGAGTTGCATAGAGTAGACTAAAGTAGCAAGTGTAATTCTTGAGCCAATGTGTGTATATATACAGGGGATGCAAATAAATAAGGGACTAACTAACAATATATTAATATCAAAGACCTAATAAGGAGTAAGACAACACTTTGCATTTAAAACAGCTACAAACGTTTTTTGGGATCCTGAACTGTGTGTAATGGGATAGGGTGCACCTCAGGGGCAGACAGAAACAATAATTCAGGCCGGGAATTTGACTCCATCCCAGGTCACCCTGTTCACGCCAACCACCAGACTGTAATTTTGTAGGCTAACCCTATTTGTTGATGTGACAAGTACCAAACAAGTTATACATTTTTCCACTATGTTCATCTGGGAAGAAAGTTATCCACATAATGTGGCGGGATGTGTATTTTACACATAGGCCTTCAGTGCTGTCCTCCCGCAATTAAACCGCATTCGAATAACCTCACCATGACACTAGGGCTATAGCTAGACTATTGTCATTCAACGTAACCACCCCAAATTCACAGTGACAGTAACCTTTATGGAGTGGAATAAAGTGATTACCACGAGGCACAACACATCAGAGTTACAATACAGTAATTGCAGAAGCATGAATACATGGTGACAGCAACCATCAAGCATGTACTGTACAACTATGATGCAGACAGAACGCTGCATACAAATAGACCTTGCATAACTCAAATCAATGTCTTTACCAAAGAAACAAGAACAAACTGACAACAATAATGTTCCTTCAACGCTGTAAGCCAGTTGTACTTTCATAGTTGCTCGATTGAAAGTGCCGCACAGTTCAATTCACCTGATTGAGACAGGGCTGCTAGCTGCGGGTTGGTCAGCTTTTCTTGAAAGGTCCTTCTCGAAAAAGGCTTTGCCAGTAAATCTGCAACCAAATCCATTTCTTTTCCTCCTTCAGCCATTGTGCGTTAAAAAACAACAGGGCTACGTAAGAATTTAAATTAAAAATATAAATGTCACGAAACTTTGAATAAACCTCAGATGTCGCTACATTACATGGTAACTTGTTTCACTTCAGTTAACTAACTGGCTAACTGGCCCTCCGAGCACACCACAAGAAAAATGGTGACGTAGGTGGCTAGGCCAGCTAGAAGGCGCCGGCATGTCAAAGAGTAGCAAATGGCGAATGGCAAACTTGAAATCTGATTGGTTAAAGAATATGACAATCAATAACATTGGCCCCATTTGCATTAACAGCAGAGGGGATTCATTTGAAATTCTGAAGGTCTCAGGGTAGATTTTTCACCCGGAGACAGCGCAGGTGAAAAATCTGATTGGAAAAAAGCTCTGATTTATATGAGCTGCCCTGGAAGCAATGCAAATGAGGGAGAAAAAAGCAATAAAATTACATTAATCAGCTGATGGGAACGAACTTTGTGCAATACATATAGCATTAATGAAAATATATATTAAATTATATAAATATAATTTTCTGATTCTGACATCACTAGGCCATCAGAGAAGGCCTTGCTGGCCATGACGGCCCACCTATTGTGTGTGTCAGTGTGTGTTTTAGTGACTGACCTGGTCCCTGTTTTAGCTAGTGATTTTGACTGACGAACATGTCGCTTATTTTGCAGCATTAAGCTGCATCTGTGGCAAAGGACCTTTCTCTTTTTTATTCTCTCCCTCTCTGCTCCAACTTTCCATTTCTGATCGTCTATTTCGCCATGCAACTTGTCTAAAACGTTATCGGTAGAAAAGCAGATAGACGGTTGAAATGTGCATCGCAGAGAGACCTGATGTCATTTTTGCGCTGGTACACTGCAGCCAGAAAGTGAGAGTTGCGCCTGATGTGTGGATTCTCCATCAACTAATTCCTGCTTGCTATATTATCGCTGCCACTGGCCAAGTTGACTATTCACGGCAGGCCAAAAAGACCCTCAGGCCACTGGGAAATGTCACGGTGCTCCCGACGGCCAATCCGCCACTGGTGCACCTGGTACTGTAACTTGACCTCATATTCCTTGGCCAATATCATGCAGAGCAATTATCAGACTCAATGACTCCCACGTGATGGCTGCCCATACCACAATGGATCCCCCACCATGTTTAACATTTGTCAACAAACATCGTTAGCTGATGGCATCATTTGGCTTTCTCCAAATGTAAATCCATCCAGACACGGCCGGCTCAAGGCATAAGCAACATAAGCGGTCGCTTAGGGCCCCCAACCGCTAGGTCGCCTCCGACTGCTAGGGAGCCCCCAACCGATAGAGAAGAGGCAGCCCAAAATTGAATTTTGCTTAGGCCTCCAAAAGGCTTGAGCCAGCACTGCATCCAGATGTAGGAAATAGGGTGAAAGATCATCAACTCATCAGACCATGTTAAAGTTTTCCATTCAGGGGTCCAGGTTTTGTACACCTTACACCATGGTATAAGCATTGGCCAAGCGATTTCCGAATGGCAGCCCTGCCATAAATTCCAGCTCTGTCAAGCTCATGATGTACAGTTTTTGTTGAGACTGGGTCACAGAGGTGGTGATTCAATTCTGTGGTATTTTTCAAGGCATGTGTGTGTGGAGCATTGAACAACTACCCTGTTAAGTGTCCGACTATCCCTTTTAGCCAGCTTCGAATCACGGCCACAGTTCCTCTTTGCCAATGCAATTTGTTCATGTTCAGCATAGGCTATCATTATTTTTGAGACTGTTGACACACTGAATGTAGTTTTAGCAACTGGAATTCGGGCATGTTGCTTTGAAAACTGTGCCAAGATCAAACAACAAAGCCATTTCCATGAAAATTGAAGTATAATTTTTCAGGTGGAGTACTTTAAGCTGGTGACTGACAAGAAGAGGACCAAAGTATCTATAAATCTACCTGGCCATTACAAGGCAGTTGAATCGGAATAAATCGATCAGAGATATAAATTACACATGCCAAATCAACATTGACATGAAGTAGAAAGAATGCACTGTTTAGCTCAGCAATGGCAAATGACCTGACCAACCTCTACATTGGATGATCAACATACTGAAGAAAAAAAACAACAACAGTCTGACACATCTGGAACACAATCCAAGAGGTAGGTGTGGAACATGTATTCGATCTTATCTGCGAAATATGGTAGAGGTGGTTTTATGTTGTGTTAGGCATATATGGCAGCCAAACAAACTAGCTGACTTGTCTTTTTAAATTTTTGATTTAACTGCTAACTGCACCTTCTGCACAGATGGATGGTGTGTGCATCCTCACAAACACACACATTTTAGCGTCCTCTAGTCTTTAAGCCCTGACCTCCATAGTCTTCTTAGTGTCTGGCCATTTTTTAAATTAACTGTGGAATTGTCAGTCTTAATACTCTTACACAAGCTCTGGGCCCAAAGGATAGACAGCAGAGCAGAAGTATTTTGGGGATGTCATATTCTGCTACATGGCACAAAACATCCTGTCATATTTGATCAATAGTTATGGAATTGAAAAGTTGCTTACCATGTTGGTGTGACAACATTTTCACTGTGATTGCTCATTTATAAAGCATACATATTTGTTTTATCATTTGACCTGTCATTTTGTCTTCAAATGTCTCTCACATGGCCATCAATGCATACATGACACTTCATAATGTCTAGATGGCAGTAATTGCAGAGTAAAAGCATCTCACATAAGTGAGAATACTGCAGTTCTCATTTTATTCTAGTGCCAACTTAACCTACAGCATACCATGGCTCAGGACGTCAGTGAGGACACTATTTGGTTTGGTAATGACCATACTAGAACTACCATTTTGTTCTTTGTAATTCCTTAAACTGAATGATTAAGTCTCTTCTTAGATTTACACTACCATCCAAATACACTACCATCCAAAGTCTGGGGTCACTTAAAAATGTCCTTGTCCTTTCCATGAAAACTGTAATGTAACGTAACAAAAGGAGCAGGCAAGATCGGAGTCCGTTTCACAGGCAGAGAGCATCCAAACAGGTAATCAAGCAGCATGGCACAGGTAACAAAAGGGTCAGGCAAATGTAGTCTAGGAAAAGCTGGCAGAATGGTCAATAATCAGTGTAGGTCAAGAATAGGTTTGAGATAGCGCTTGGTAATTAGCAGAACTAACAATACTTTGCAAGGACAGAGGGAACAGAAGTCAATAGATATATGAACGCTAATGAGAACAGGTGGCAGGAAAAACAGGTGTTCAAAATTCTGGTGATGATGATCTGGGACGAGAGCTGCCTTCAGGAGACAGATGGTGAGTACTGGAGGTGGACCTTACAAAAACATCCATGAAATTGGTTTGAATAGGAAATATTGCAAAATGAATAAGAAATATAATCATTGACAGGGTTTGAAATAATGATTTTTAATTGAAATAATAATTGTGCCCTTAAAATGCTTTCGTCAAAGAATCCTCCATTTGCAGCAATTACATACTTGTTGACCTTTGGCATTCTAGTTTTCAATTTGCTTAAGTAATCGGAAGAGATTTCACCCCATACTTCCAGACGTACCTCCCACATGTTGGACTGGCTTGATGGGCACTTCTTCCACAGGGTATGGCATGGTGTAGCAAAATGGAGTGACAGGCTTTCTTCTTCAAGATTCCTTTTACCCTGTACAAATCTCTCACTTTACCACCACCAAAGCACCCCCAGACCATCACATTGCCTCCACCATGCTTGACATATGGCTGTTACGCATGCAGGTACCCTGTATGTACATTTGTGTTTTTCCCCTCCTGCCTTTTCCCCAGGTGTCCTTTATGTTCCTGATTGTGCTCGTTGGTGTTTCCCACCTGGCAGTCATCGCCTGACTGCTGAGGTGGACCAATCAGTGGACACCCTTCCTAATTGCACCACCTGTTCCTTTTTCCATTACCCAATCGCATCACACATCCCTGGTTTAAAAACCCAGTCAGTTGGTTCTCCCAGAAAGACTCTTTTACTTTACCCCACATGGATATAGACACTCTTGAGATACATACCCTTTTGATAGACAGACACTTTGTTCATTCATACATCACTTAGTTTAGCACATACGTCTCACTTTGTCCTGTTTCATGTGAGTATGTATTGCTGTGGTGTTTTGTTTGGTGTTGTCTAGTCAATTGTTTGCTGTTTGGTCCCTGTTTAACCTGTGTGGTTTGTTTGTCCCTGTGTCCCAGGGAAAAGGGGGTTTTTAGCAAGTCGCCCTTGGGCATACACAACCCGTAGGAAAACTTTGTATAAAAAAATTGTTAGAACTGGGCGGACCACCCACTGTATTTTTGTATTGGTTAGTAGTTAGCTAAGCAGTTCTTGAGGCAGGCAAGTTCAGTTTAGGGGTGTCTGACCATATTTCATTTCTTGGGTCCAGCTCAGCCCCTTTTCCCTACCCCATTTACCGTGTGTTTATAATAAACGTTTTATGTTTGACGGTAGCTTTGGTTGTCTGTGTCGTTTATTCCCACTGTTCATGTACACTACACCACTTTGCATGAGTTTTATGTTACGGGTCTCATTACCATCTGCCCTAGACTGCTAGAGCCACGGGGTTCGTAACAATGGCATCAAGCACTCCTCCACCAATGGCCACCAATTGCGTCTCACCAATGTTCTTCTTTGTGATCCGAACACCTCAAACTTAGATTTGTCTGTCTATAACAATTGTTTCCAATCTTCCTCTGTCCAGTGTTCGGTGTTCTTTTGCCCATCTTAATCTTTCCTTTTTATTGGCCAGTCTGAGATATGGCTTTTTCTTTTTCTTTGCAACTCTGACTAGAAGGCCAGCATTCCGGAGTCGCCTCTTCACTGTTGACGTTGAGACTAGGGCTGCACAATTAATCAAAATATAATCGAAATTGCAATACTGACGTGCAATATCCAAATCGCCAACTTAGTGGTTTTCAGCTCAGAAGAAGTTGAATGGTATGATCTTCACGCGAGGCAACGGGCATGCATCGAACGTCTGTAATTGTTTTTCTTGCAGGTGCTGTAGGTATTTTTGTAGATTGCTTAAAAATATCTGGACTAATTTTGTTTAAATACTTGATGGTTTTTCAATGTTAGTTTGAGTTAACACAGCAACTGCTAGCGGAGACGTCTGCTTGAAGTTTTCGAGTGGCATCAAGATATTGTCCCGCATACACAACAGCATGGTTATTAAAAGTTTCAGCTTCAATGTCGGTGCCTACAAACAAACTTAATATGGGAGAAAATATACCTCAAGGGTTGAGAAACTTTGCCTAACCAGCTATTGTGATGGCACAAACATGGCAAAAGCTGCAAACGCCTTTGCATTAAATGAGCAGTTCTACAAATAGTTCAACACAGCCTGCACCTTCAAATTGGTAATAAGTGTAAAATAGAAAACACTGAACTTTAACTTTAATTTTTTTTCAGTTTAATAGCACATTATGTGGGCTATGATCTCTATTTTTTAAGTGAGATTATCTACGCTGTTTACACCCATGTTTGAAAATGGCAAATCATAATCATAATTGCAATAGTCGCAAATCCATGGTACGATAAATAACGATAAGTTTGATGTTTAACAACAGGGCACCAGGGTTCGGGATTTTTAAACCCCACAGGCAACTGATTTCATGAGAAGTGTGTGGAACAGATGGTCTATAACCAGTGGGTGGTACCTTTCATGTTTTATGGGTAGTGTCTTACTACCCAAATAAATGGCTATAGTAAATAAATGTATTTAGTTAGTCTTTCAGGGGCCTAAGATTTTGCACAGTCCTGTATTTCTAATTTTCTGCGTTATGTATATTCCCGTTAGAAGAACTGTAAATAAACCATGTTTTTTTTAAATGGAATACCCGTGTGCAGTGTCGTCAATACAGTTAATGCATTTTCTTACAGTTTTAGTTCCAAGAAAAATATGTAATATCAGGATATACTGTCTGTAATAGGATGACATAAATGTACAGAAAGCCAGTCATGTATAAAACAGTTTGCACTAGGCTACTGTATTCATAGGCCCTGTTTTTTTCACAATCGAATTGGCTATACATACATCGATATGAAGACAATAATGCAAACCAACACACCAATACTGTATACAGCTTATGTCACAAATGCGAAGCCAGGTCCAGATGGCGTTCAGCGAATTCTCCGGTCCCAAATTATCCTAACGATTACGTAAAAGTTGACAGACCATAAGGTTAACCTTAGCTATACCCAGACATCCCAACCTGCAGAACCTCATTTCAGGGAGGTGACTTCCCCGGCTGGTTACAGCCCCCCCATCTCAAAAAATGTGGTTTGTACATTATTTGCAGGCGTCAGGGAGACGCTTCTAAAATGTGGGAGACTCCCGGAACTTCCGGGAGTGTCAGGATGTTAACGTCAATGCATTGACTAAGTACTGTACGTCTAACCTACCAACACCAACAGAAAAGGTTTTAAGAAAAACATATTTTCACTGCATATTGCACTGGGGTATGCTAAATGATATCCGCTACTTTGTTAAATGGGCTAAGCACTGTGAAAGAGCATATTACAGTTTGCATGAGTACACTTACTCTTCCCGAACGAACGCGTGGATTGATACAATTGTGAACAAAACTGACCTGTAAACACAGGAAGTAACCGTTTATTTGAGATGAGAATTATATTGCGAAAATTAAAATAAAAAATTTATTTTGAGGAATATATCGTCATATTCTTTGAGGTAAACAACACCACTTTTCTTAGTTTGGGGTGTTTTAAAGTTTTCCGCTTGCAATGCAGCTTTGCGATAGCAGTACGTACGTTTTCCATTCATGAATTTGTACGATGCTAATAATGCTAATTACTGACTGAGACAGAGCTGAATAAGGGATTGTTTTAAAAAAATTACTCTATGTGCCTGGAGGGCCAACTCGGGGTAAGGGGACTGTCACCGAAATATGATTTTTGGATGAATTATCCTTTTAACGTTAAAAAATAGAGTTGAAAATATAATGTTGGGACGTTCGTAGGCATGTACTTCCTTGAATGTGCATGAGGTGAGGGACAATGACGAGCATTGCTTGGGTGCATGTGCATTGAGTGCCCTAGAAACTATGATATACTCAAAGCAAAGCGAGAATCAGACAAAGTACTTAGTAAAAAGAGGGTATATCTGGATATGGCATTTATTAGATGGCGACAACTGATGTTTGAAAAATGTATGGAACCGTGATGCAGAGTTGGCTACCTTTCTACTGGACAAATAAGGTAACATTAGATACCTAATTTAGCTAGTTGGCTAGATAGTCAACGAGAGCGGTGTGTAAGATACTGCTACATTAATGATTACGGAGAAACAATTATTTGACAGAGAAAACCATTTGATGTTCTTGTTTCTTTCATTTCTAGGAGTGCAGATACGTTTTAGGAAGGTTCCTCTTCAGTCTTTGGTCGAGACGATAGGCTAACGTTTGCTAGCTAAGTTATGTGTATGAGCAGACACTATTTGATTCCATTTCCTGCTGGAAAATAGTGTTACAACCTAGTTAATATTTTTGGTGTTCTCTGTAAAAGATCAAGAAAAACTAACAGGCATTGAGGTTTGTTAGGCAACCCTAATGCATAAACGACTATTGCCCAGAAGAAGCTATTACATTGCTTTTTAGCTAGATTTAGCCTTGTGCAAACTGGTCAAAATGTGCATATTATTGCTTCCTAGTCAATTGATTTAGTGTCATGTAGCTAGCGCTAGCTAGCTAGCATGATTATGCTTTCAAGTTTGCCAGCTAACCATCAAAAAGTCTCTGAAATAATGGCAATGCATCTATAACACAATATGTAGCCCAGGTGATGTTTTGATTGGATTCAGATGTTTATTGTGTTCCGTAGTTATTAAACGGGCCCATCAACTTCGACCCCATCTAAAATGAATTACTTTTCATTACTCCAGCATCGACGGTTGGAGGTGTCTGCTTCAGATCGGTCAGTATGCTTGTAGTAAGTAATGACAGTGTCATATGGAGTTATAGAACTGACCGATATTCAACTCCCTGCCAACAGGTGGCACAAACTTGCATAGAGCACCTTTAACCCTCCAGTATGTGAGGCAGTGCTGAGGAGCAGGGTATATTACAGTCAACTAGTAATTTAATAATTTGTTTGCCATGTAGTGGTGTAGTAAACTACTGGACCTATAGGATGTACTAATATTTCAGCAAAGATAAAATCTTGGAGTTCCCAAATTTTATTTTTATTTTGTATATTGTCTTATAAAGTAAGTCCATATTAAAAGAATGCAGAATGGTTTTGTTTTATTTGAGGTACCTAGACAAATGCTGTTGGTTGTCTGCAAATCTACATTCTGTAATTTAACAAGTCATGACATCTTTTAGGTACTACTACTAAGAATATTGTTATTGTTATAATATAAACTTACAGCAATTTTGTTATAGATATTCTCTTTTACAGTATATGTTTAGAAAAAAATTAATAACAGGCAAGGCAAAGATACAAAGCCACACACCGTTGCAACTAACTAGTTAGCTGTTTGCACTTCGAAGGCAGGGATTTTCCTGCTATAGAAAAAACGCCCAGGAAGAAAATAACAAAAATACATTGAAATACACCCATGAAGGAAATATGCATGCATTTTTGAAGGAATACGTTATTAAGAATAGTCAATCTGGTCTTAGCTATGGTAATGCTGCCTCCTGCATTTTAGGTTTGCGAATAATTAGACAGGTAGCTAGATAATGGGCTCATATTTTTTCCTTTGAAACCATGGAAAAAGGCAAAATAACGTATTTCTTCATCTCTCAGAGTAAGAGGCCATGAAAGGGAAACTACATTAGCAAGGTCACCACAAAGCCTAAACATTTCACTGACAATGTTTTAATACCATTTTAAATATTGTGCTTTATATTGTATTCATTCAATATTTTCACATTACAATACAAGTCATTTATTACTAGTTTTCCTATTAGTAACCTCTTTACCCCCTTCTTTTATCCAACTTGTAGGAAAACATAGGGCAAGTCGTCTTGATCCTGAATAACTTAAATGTAAATGATTTCATAGGACATGGATATCTGTAAAACATCCAAAACAGTGTGACATGTCATTTTGTTGATGGACTATTCTCAGAACATTTTGTTGCCACAATAATTATATAGGACTATAGCTACATCTAAAATGCTAAATGTGTATGCAATATTTGCAGGGCCATTGTTATCAGCTTCATGGGACATTTTTTGAATTTCAGGAAATTAGCATTAAAATAACTAAGTTCCGTGTTTCCACCACAGGAACTTTACCCAGGAACTAGGAACCTTTCGAGGAACTCACTTTGTTTCCACCGCAGGAACCAGGGTCTAAATTAAGTTCCGGGGATTATATTTTACCCCCAAAACAGTCCCTGCTCGGGTCCCTGCTTTCTTGAAGTACCAGAACTTTGGGGGGAGGGGGTTGCAGTGCTGAACGTTTCTGAATTGGAGCAGAAGCAAACGGCGAGGAGGCGCAGCCCACGGTTTAATCGTACAAAGGTTTTCGTTACACAGCTTTATAATAAATATCAGGAGACATTTAATATATGCATTATTTCGTGGTAAACATAAATGTTGCTATATTGGTCGGGAATTAATGTCTTAGCTATATATGTACATATATTCTGAGGCGCATAATCTGTTGCATGGTAATGACAATCATCCAACTAATGTTGTTAGGATATTGTTTCAAGTATGTTTTGTTTTTAATTATTAGTCCTTAGATCTTAGGCTGAACATGCATACTTTAAACTATTTGAGCAGATATCAATCATACAGATATCAATCATACACACTTACATGATTTATGTATCTTCTACTCTCCAACAATTCATTATTTGTGTAAAATAATTTCGTTTTTTGCTAAAGTGAAATTGAAAAAGCTACCAACTCTGTCAGCTGTGATTACCCAGATATTGCCTTCTGAAGAATTTCTAGATTTGGTGCAAGTAGTTAAATGCTCCTTCAACATTTCCTTGGAGCTTTTAATTTCATTTTAACTCCATACTAATTTCAGAACGTGATTGGTCTCCAAACCGTATTGTTTGTGTTAGGGGTGTAACGGTAAGCTAAAGTCACAGTTCGGTACGTAACGGTATGCTAAAGTCACGGTTTGGTACGGACCGGAAATGTTAAGTCACGGTTCGGTACAATTTCGGTACAGTGGAAAAAGATATGCAAAACATAAAATGTCTTTTAAATACTCACTGGTGAAAAAGCAGTTCCGCACCTATGCCCGATAGAGAATTAATTTCCGAATAATAATATGAAAAATAGAATTACCTTTTCTTAAATAAGCGCTAACTCAGAGTTCAATGTTATAGTTAGCCTTGCTAATGTTAGCTCAGGGTTCCTGGTTGCAAGTTATTGAATGCTAGGCTAAAGTCTGCTGTAGTAGACGAGGGAGGAATTGGCTGTTGTCATCCTCTAGCTGACATTATAATTTTTTACAGTAAGCAAACTTCGCTCATGTGCTAGGCTACTTCAGCTAAGTTCCGTCTCTGGGGGAAACTCTGAGTTTAGAATGTTAGACTATATTCATTCGGAACACAACACATACCGAACCGAACGTCCTGTACCAAACTGTACGGATACGTGTACCGTTACACCCCTAGTTTGTGTCGTATTTAGAGGTGTGATACAAAAGCTGGGTGGATAAGTTACCAGGGAGCTTATTGTGCACTTTCTCGTGTGTAGCAGACAGCAACCTAAAGTGCATTTCATGTGATAAACTTCAAAGTGATGAGAACCAGCATGCATTATCCATTCACATTAACACCACCGAAGACGAAGTCCAGGCCTTATTTCGTGTTTATGCTGAGGACCAAAATCCAGCCGGAATTGGAAACGGCAATCCGTAAAGATAAGGTGTGCATGAAAATATCCTTGCAGGTTAAGTGAGCTGAACATGATTCACACCAGGAAACAGTGCTGCAAGAATCTTAGAAAGTTGTTAGTTGTTATTTATACTTGTTTTTTGCACATTTGTATTTTGCACCTACGTATTTGGAGATAAATAAATAGTTGTGGAACCAAATGAATAGTGGCTGTTTGTGTAAATCTGAAAACAGAACTCCCACACTATCTCGCTTACGGCTGAAAAATTTAGCTCTGTGAAATAATGGGTAGGGCCTACATAGACTCCAAATAAGGACAATGGGAGGGGTGGTAAAGTCTGGGGTAATGTGTTAATTACAAAACCAATCATTGAACAATTTTGTATAATATGTACATCCTTCATACACAAAGGGAGGGGACTGGAAGATGATATCATGGTAAACCAATCATTTTACAATTACGTAAAATGTGTACCTCCTTCATAATCATAATCCTTCAAAAAAACATTATAAAACGGCCTGGAGGGTCCCGTAACAAGGGCTTTTTGTATCGAGGACCTGAGAAGAGTTGATCTGACTCTTGGCTACTGGACCCTCCCGGAACCCGGTGCTGTCTGTACAAGTGATTGACTAACCCAAACCAAGGTAAGAACTTGTAAGAGCTCTGTCTCCCTCTTGGTCTCTCTGTGTGTGTGATTGTCAAATGCTTAAAAATTCCTCTGCCTCTGAGCCGCAGCCCCGTTTTTAACTAGAGAATGTAGCCAGTGAGATTAACCATGTACTCCGTAAATCAAAACTTAGACTTTGGGACGAGATCAGTTCCCTGTCCAGGTCCCTTGCCGGCAACTGAGAGAAAGGGGTAGACGCGATTGTCGGTGAGAGTGTGTTCGGTACTGGTTTGCTCCAAGGTTGGGTAAAAATACATTAATTCTTTGAGGTGTTTGTTCTGGGTTTAATTAAAGGTAAGTATATTTTTCGTAGTATATGATAGGGTAAAAAGAAGCGGGTTGACCAGGGATTCGTTCCCGAGAAGGAATACGGAACCTTGTGTCCTCGCCATAAAAAGATCTGACCTCTGGCATTGCGTCTGGACAGACATTGCCCTGAGTGCTAGGATGTTGGCTTATAGCCAGATAGGAGGGGAACAGGCTGACAAGGCTTGGTGAGTTACAGCATGGAAATACCCACACCTTGGAGAGCACAGTAGTTCAAACGGACCAAAAGTAGGCCTAATGACTATTTAAAGCCAGCACAAGTACGATAGGGGCGACTTTCAGTACCTCAGGTTCGGTGAGTTCTAAATTAGCGCAACTACAAATATTGTTGAGCTATAGGAACCACCGAGTGGCAACATAAAAAGTTCCTCCGTTGGAGGATTGATCGATAGGACCGTCATAATCCAGGATTGAAGTTAACTGACCTTGCAGTGGGTCAAGTTATGCCTTACGCTGCATTCCAGTGCCTGGTAAACTGAGTTCGGTGTAGTCCCTCCAAAGACGTAAAATCCAAATAAAAAGATCCCAGGGCAAGTGTGAAATAACCAAAGACGTGCCGTCACCTGATTAAAACTGAGGTCTGATAAATAACAGGAGGTAAGTTGATCAGGTGATCCCAGAGGTAAAGGCCGCGAAAGGCTCCATGGGTCAGACTGCGGTGGTGGTTGTTCTGGTGACTCTGGGAGGAAGCCTTCCCAGGTACTGTTCCCTGAGGGTTCTTGGAAAATCTGGCGTAAACGATCCTCCTGTAGGGCATCCACTTGGCTGTCCTCCTCTTCACTGGGCAACCCTCTAAAGGTGCTCTCTCCCGACGACTCCTCGAACTGTTGTCTCAGATGTGTGGTTTGTGAGTTGACCTCTCCCCCTGACCCGGTGGGGTTGCCTCTCTCGCCCCGGAGTACCTGGGGTTCCTCCCCGGCTGGTGGCGGCCCCTGTAGATGCCTCCGGGCTCTCCCGGGTAGAGGGTAGGAATGTTCCAACGCTTGTTTGGCGGGGTGGCCCACAGCCTTTCTCCTTTGGGCTCTTTGCCGATCAGCGCGTCTCCACAACCGGTCAAACGGGACATTCCCTGCCCAGCAGCAGGGGTGGTTTTAGATTAGGTCATGGCTACCTTCCCCGCCACAGTCGTGATGGAAAGGCGTGTCGACAGGTAGCGTTTGGTGTCTCCATGTATGCAGGCCACCGCTGTCCCATGTTCTGTCGGTACTGCACCCCCTAGGAGGTCCTGTCGCACCAGGGACACCATGCTCCCCGAGTCCAGGAAGGCCTCTGTATCCTTTTCCAATAAGTGAACTGGTACACTCCGAATTGGAGCCAACTCGGTGTGCCAGCATAGTTTTCAATGATCTGTGCCAACAAGTCGACTGTAGTCGGATTAACCTGCCCCAGTATTCTCTGCATAGGCGGAGGAAGTTCCCGTAAACATTTATCAATCACCAGCATTTCCAGGATCTCGGCGGTACAGCAGATGGGGTTGAGCCATCACTTTACTAGCCGGATGAGGTGGAAGAGCTGGCCCTTTGTCGCTTCGTCCTCCCAGTTTTTCCAGGCGTGGAACTTCTGAGCCCGGTCGTGGGGACTGAGGTGATACCTGGAGCTCTCTCTTCAGATGCGTGTAATCTCAGGCCGCTTCCTCCTCCACATCCAGGTAAGCTTCCTGGGCTTTGCCCGTGAGTAAAGGAGCTAGCAGACCAGCCCACTCTGCTTCGGGCAAACCCTCCCTTGTTGTGGTCCTCTCGAAGGCTAAGAGGTAGGCATCTATGTCATCACCGTCCAAGAGTCTCGGGATCAGGTTACTGACATTAGGAGTCTGCTTGGGTTGTTGACCAGCCCTGCCCGCTAGTTCGGCACAAAGCAATTCCAGATTCTTGTTCTGGGCCAAGGCGCAGTCTGCCAGCCTTTGTAGAAGTTGCTCCATGTAGACGTTTCTGCTGCTGGAGCCCAAACCTCGCTCTGCCTGTGGGGGATGTCTTGTCTAGGGTCTGTGCCTCAACTTTCCTGCATCCTCCACCAGTTGTGACTGTTTAGCTTCCTGTCACTACACCTGGGTGCGGGTGGCAATAAATTATCAGACCAGAGACGAGTTCAGGGTATTTGTTCTCTATGTATTTTCCGTATTTAACCTTTTCTCCCTCCAGCCTGTTACAAACATATTTACGCAGTTCCAGCACACAGCTGGTTAAAGAAAACAAATGAGCAGAAAGTCACATAATGATGGCTCTTCTGGAGTCTTCCTGTACTCGAAGGATGAATCACAGAAAACATGACCCAGCTCTTGTCCCCAGGTTTTCCTCCTGTATCAGTATGTCACCAACATATCACAGACAGCCACATCTAAATAGAGGGCACAAGGTGATTAGTGGGTACAACTGTGAACGGGTGGGCGGTGCTACGAGTACCTGACTTCTGGGGGGGGGGGGGGGTTTAAGAGCAGAATGTTTCCCTGCCTTGGCCACTGAACTATCACATCTGCATGTCTGTCTTTTTGAGGGGCTTCACTAAATTGGAAGGATTTCCTCCTTTTGTCTCGAAAGTTTGAAGGGACCATTTGCAATGTGTTTTTTGCGAATTTGTTATTCTCTGATCATCCGCCTCGAATGCAAAGTTTACGACTCTTACTATTATTCTTTTCGACGAGTCGAGGCAGAGCTGCAGCTGCACTTGCCACCATCTGTCACGTTTTGGATCCCGGTACCTACAGTACTGTACAAAAATGAGTACCATCATGTTTTCAGAATTTTGGCATCGACTTGTTACCGAAGTATCGGTTCTCGTGACATCCCTACTTCACACATCAGTCTGGATACACAATGTAATTTTGTTTTCCTCGGTCCAAGTTATGGATGGACCAATCAGCGTTCTCTAATAACCAGTGGGAAGGTTTTAGTTGATGACGACCACAAAAAGCACAATAAAAACAACATAACAACAATGGCTGCTCTTGAAGATGTTGGCGTTAATGCTGTTCAAGCAGCAGTAAAATCGCAACTAGAGGGTGTATCTTCATTGAAAGAACAGCAAATAACAGCATTGAAGGCTTTCCTGAACAAAGATGTTTTTGCACTTTTCCCAACTGGTTTCGGGAAAAGCTTGATTTCCCAGCTGGTAGTTAAGAAAATGGAACAAATCCAGAACCCAGTTGTTATTGTTGTGTCAGAGTTGGTCGCCCTGAGGCTGCGAAGCTAGGTATAACTCAATCAATCAATCAAATTTAGCAGTTCAAATCAGCAGTTGTCACAAAGTGCTTTTACAAAACACCTGGCCTTAAACCCCAAGGAGCAAACAACAGTAGTGTTGAATTTGAGTGGCTAGGAAAAACTGCTATGCAGCTTGGCGTTCCCTTGACTTTCTCCACTTCTTGCCATTTTTTGAAAATGTCCAAATGCTCCTCAATTCTACCTACCACATGAACGCATTTATTGCAAATTCTAAATGAACATCCTGGAACTTCTGTTAACAGTAACCCAAATTCTATTAATCTTTCATGAATTATTTGAGAAATCAAATGCAGCTATCCACAAATATCTTCTTGATGTGTACGATGGTGCCTTGTATGCGCAAATTGCCTTTACACAGACAGCAATAGTCATCGATAACAGACATGCTAACTAGCTACGAAAAAATAAACATACCTGTTGTCAGTATTGACGTTTGCACAGAATGAGATGAGACGCTAAGTAAAACGTCATGTGTCATTGTTTTGATTGACATTCTCCTGCAGAATAACTTTAATCAACACCCATTGTCAATGCCCCTACCAAATGTTTAGAGTGCATGTGTATCCAGACAAATGTGTGGAGTGAAACAGAATCTGACCTCATGAGATCGGGATGGTCATACGAGGCAAGGGATATGGTGCCATGCAAACAACAGCAGTACAGAGTCCTCACCATTGTTCACGTTTTCTATGAAAGTGCATACTAACTTTTCTCCCTGGGGCTGCTGGGGTGGTGGCATGCTCCGCTTGTAAAAGAGATAATTTTACCTAGAAAATACAAAACTGCATTGAATTAATATTTCACATTTCATCGTTTTTGCCCAGTATTAATTATTAATGTTAGAAATGATGTGTCATAAAAATACAACATCTCATTAACACAATGTAGAACGAGCAAATTGAAAT
The DNA here is from genome assembly GCA_016801175.1 of Esox masquinongy. Classification (NCBI taxonomy): domain Eukaryota; kingdom Metazoa; phylum Chordata; class Actinopteri; order Esociformes; family Esocidae; genus Esox; species Esox masquinongy. Next base: position 18,459 of record JACXGI010004803.1, read on the forward strand.
TTTGAAGTAGAATCTGTAACTATCGAAAAAACTATACGTTTTCATTTGTCTGTTCATCAAATACAATATTCCAGCTTTAATACAATATTCCAGCTTTAATATTCCATAATGGAAAACTTCATACTCCACCAAATGTGACAGAATTCCTGAACGGGGTCCTATCACAAAATTTTAGTTTGGCTTTTTATTTTATTTCATAAAGGTCCAGATTCAGCCTTGTAATGGTATACAATACAGTATTGTTTGGTCAAGTTATGGGAAAGATATGCTGCTTTAAATGTTGATAATCTGCTGTACTTAGTTCTGAGAAAAGAGGCTTGAAAGATTCACAATTGCCAGAGACCTGGTCTTTGTTTACGCCCATACAGCGTAGTTCACACCCTCTTAGGCCTAAACCCCACCCAGCTATTTAAGTATTCAAATGGGGACACTCTGGCCTTGTGCTAAACTGGTCTGGTTGGTCTCTAATAAACACATACAATATCAAACCAAATAAAATTAAGTTTTTTCAGATGGACTTGATACATCAGGTATAAACAGTACAGTGAAAGGTAAAGTAGCTCAGCAGCAGGATTCATAATAAAAAGTAGCAGCAATTTAAGTGCAGATAGTTTGAGTGCATGTGGACAGCCACTGAGCCGTTATAGGGTTATAGATTAGGTATAATCACACACACCTGGATAAATGACTGGTCAATCAGGTAGCTTATTATCAAACTAAGTGACTTGCTCACTTTTGTGAAAACTATGCAAACAAAATAGCTAAGAATAATCACACACAAGCTTGAAACCAGGAAATGTTAGCTAGCTGGTAAGTTAATGTTGTTACCTAGCTAGCTAACATTAACAGTAACGTCACTTACTGTGTAAACATAATAGCTAAGCATAATATGACACAATCTAGAAACCACAAAATGTTAGCTAGCTGGTAAGTTAATGTTGTTACCTAGCTAGCTAACGTTAATAGTAACATCAGTAGCTATAGCTAGATAACTAACAATACAAACGACTTTGATAACTTTTTGAAAAGGAATTATCTGTAGCTAGTTAGCAAACGTTACACTTACCTGTATACATGTAGGAATGTTTCGTGGCAGACTGAAAAAATTATATATCCTCTGATTACATACAAAGTCCATTGTTGTTTGCGTTTTGTCTGTTGACCTTTTACAACGCATCTTATCGTTATAGTTCACATTCAAGGCGTTTAATACAAGAATCTATTTCATTGTCGCTATCATAACTGCCATGGTTGTCCTTTTCTTGTAAATCCATTGGCACTGCAATGAAATGCCTCTATTTTGCCTGAATGTTTTGAACGGTATCAAAGTCTGGGATTTCCTCATCGTCGTCCGATTCATTTTCTGAGTCATGGCATCATTGTACTCCAGAAAGTAGTCTCACAACTACAGATTTGTTGATAACACCAGCAAAATTCAGGGCAGCGTTGTAATTCACAGCTGTAGCAATGCGATCGCAGTTGTCCATTTTTGAAAATCCCAGGATCACAATGATTTACTGACCAAGAAGTCGCGTTGTGACAAAACCGGTTACTTGATAGACCAATCAGAACTCAATATGTCAGCATGTCCAGCCCCTTCATTATCTCAGCCAACGGAAGGAAAATTCCTGTATATCCTGTTAAACAAGGGTTTTAGTTAGAAATTTTATTTATATTTACACTTCGCATACTAGTTTGTTATTAAGTCACATGAAAGTTCACATCTTCAAGAAGGCATTTTTGCAAAAAAGACAGTGTCCCAGAACATGTTTTTCTTCTTAAAAATGGCTCTCCTGAAAAGTAGTGACATGCAACATGCGCCCCCAAAAAATAAATTTGTGACAGAACTCAGAGATCAGGAGTTATCAGCAGACGTCTTTATTGATGATCAAGAGAACACTCTTTACTGTCAGGACATGGAATTCCCGTTTGTCTGAGTAGCTCTGGCGAACCCCAGTTACACACAATCTTATGTTCCTAAATTCATATGCCCTGATGACGTATGCAATTTTATCTGCCCTGCAAACAACTTTACTCATAGTTACTTGTTAACTATACACTACCTCCTACAACATTCTTCCTGGAACCAGACAGGTTTCACTGCCCCATTCTCATTAACCGCTTTCTTGCTGTCTATTAGCTTCATGCTCTCTTTGGCCCTGTGGTTTTGCAAGCTCAGGGCAAAATAATCAAGCACTGAAAATGTTTGTACATAACACACACAGTGTGAGTTTACAAATGCTTCCTTGATTTTGGCATAACACACCATTCATAACAAACGTAGATACTGCCTTCCTAACAAAATGGTGATCAAAATAACAGAAGACCAAGAGAAATATAAACAATTTAAAAGAATAGTTATTTTTGAAACACCTACAATGATCATGCTCATGTGGTGCACTAATTATAGGCAAGCGCAAAGTGCTCTTTCATGTCCCATTTGCCTGGTGGAGATGCACCCACAATGTAGCTAGAACTGATCTCACGGTTAAACATGACCACATTCTGGTTATTAAGGACATGTTTTCCCAGCTCATACCATCCCAACAAACAATCACATGAACTCACATTTATTAGTAAAACTACACTTTTCCAATGATAAATTCCTGTTGACAAATCAATGCTGTTTCAAGGTTTGCCTAGTGGATTACATGTAGACAACATTACTATGAACACTGACGTGTCATACATGCGGAGTAGGCTATATTCACAATCAGCCAGTTACCAAAAACACCATGTAAACTTTTGCCTGTGGAAATAATTTAATCTAATAATCTAATGACTATTTCATTTTTACAAGCAAATTCATGCTTTCCCAACTTCCCACTAAATATGGTTGTTAGTTCTATGAAGGACGCCACCATTTGTTATACTAAGTGTGCATCAGTCTGAACAACAGCAAAGTAACTGAGGTTAAGCTGTTGAAAATCTTATTAAAGTAGTTGACAGGCAGGCAGCTCCCAGTTTATCCAGCATGGTTAGCAAGCAAATGTTATAGTCAAGTTACAGTTTTTATGATAGTAGTCAAATCTAAAGAGTACTGTTGTTACATGCCCTCTATGCTAGAGGAACCATAACAAACCATTATACCAGTACACATCGGTTTGTTGGTGAGGAGGTGGAATTGTGAGGTAGAACAGGGATGACAGACACCAGAAGTACAGTGTTAAACAAAAGTTTATTTTATAAATACCTAGTGTACATAGACAAGTAAATTCTAAGTGTAGAATTTTAGCCCATGGGGGGTTTGCTTATATGCATTCCCTGTATGTGCAGTCCACTTCCCCCAGAAATAAACAATGAAAAGTCACATATGACAAATAATAATTAAACACGGAGTGGTTAGACACAGACTAAACAACAAGTCATTTAAACAATATGGAGTGGCAGGAACACAGAGACAAAATGTATTACATAGCGTCACGAAACACAGGACAAATTCTCCATAGTAAGTATGTATATGTGAAATGTCTGTATGTCAAAGCGTTTGAATATCTACAGGGTTCCAAAATGCACTATTGAACATGTCTGCAAGATTGTCAAAGCTGTAAACACTAGAAGGATGAGAGAAAGACATGAAAACAGTTGTTTTTTAAACCAAGGGAAGTGGGGTGTGATTGGCCATCAATCAACGACAGGAACAGGTGCAAATAATTAGTGTGAGTGGCCATTGATTGGGCCACTGCCGCACAGTAGCCAATGGACAAATTGTGATGGACAGGGGAGGGAATTACAATGGGTCGAACTGGAACACTGAAACACTGGAACACTGAGTATTGAATGACAGACAGAAACAATGGACAAACAAATACAAAAACCAGTCCGGAGGCCTATACCTACGAATTAGGATTTGGGTTTAGCACGCTAACTTCAGGTTGAACCCTGAGTTGTCACTTGTTACCGGGTTACATCGTCATGGTAACTTATGCTGCACACCTAACCTGCTCCGAAGCAGGTTATTTTCGAGATATCAGATTAACACATATTAAAGAGAGAGGGTGAGAGTGTCTCTTAGAAAAGCAAGAGTATTCAGAGACCGATAAAACCCATTGGCTTTCTCTGATGAGTGTCTTTATGAAAGATATAGATTCTCAGCGGAGGGAATTACTTTATCAGCTTCTTGACCTGTATGTTGCCATTGAAGTTGTGTGCTTACAGTTCCACAGACTGTATGCATAGCATTATGTTTTTTTGCTACATGTAGTTCAATGTGTACTGTGGGTGATGCAGAGAACATAAACAAAAACACGGTCTGCCGCGCAATTCACAGGGTGGTTCTTGCTCGAACAGATCTACTTGATAAATTTGTTGTTTTCCCAGGCCACTCCCCCACGCAGTCTATTAAAGAGGGCTTTTATGAAATAGCAGGTAGACAACTTTCGTTGACTACTTCATCTGTAAATAATGCAGACCCTATGATGTTTACTGTTGTATATTAAATGCAGCATTCTCCTTTCATAGGGTTCCCCAGAGTGATTGGTGCCATAGATTAAACCCATATTCTGATAACAACATCGCTGGATGAGAGTGAAGGCGATTTTGTTAATTGCAAGTCATTCCACAGAATTAACATTCAGGTAAAGGAAAAATAAGCATAGTCATTGTTTGGTCATATGTGTACATTGCCTACCTGGACACCAAGGGTTTTCAGATAAAGCAGTGGTCTGGACAATTAAAGGTAATCCCTTTTTAGCACATATAGAAATATTCACACATTGTCTCACACGCCATAAGAATTCATCTAAGCAACACATTAATTTAATGGAGTGCACAATTATAATTATAGTCAGATTTAGTTGTACCTTAATGATGGGGCAGTGATAATTATTTAGTTTTGTAACTTACGCAGTTTTTTGCCAGCTTTCCTTCCTGCTTTTGGCAGCAGCAACTGTGCTGCTTTTATATACATACAGTTGTTCTCAAAAGTTTGCATACCCTTGGAGAATTGGTAATATATGTACCATTTGTAAAGAAAACAGTGAGCAGGCAAAACACAATGTATTTTATTTCTTATGGGATTCACATTCAACTGTAGGTCATAACAGAATGGCACAATCATAAAACAAAACATGGCAACAAAGAAAAAAAATGGACTGACTCCTGTTCAGGAGTCTGCATACCCTTAGTTCTTAATACTGTGTATTGCCCCCTTTAGCATCAATGACAGCGTGCAGTCTTTTGTAATAGTTGTCTATGAGGCACTGAATTCTTGCAGGTGATATAGCTGCCCATTCGTCTTGGCAAAATGCCTTCAGGTCATGCAAAGTCTTTGGTCGTCTTGCATGAACCACACGTTTGAGATCTTCCCAGAGTGGCTCGATGATATTAAGGTCAGGAGACTGTGATGGCCACTCCAGAACCTTCACCTTTTTCTGCTGTAACCACTGGAGGGTCAACTTGGCTTCGTACTTAGGGTGATTGCCGTGCTGGAAAGTCCAAGAGCGTCCCATGCGCAGCTTTTGTGCAGAAGAATGCAAATTGTCAGCCAGTATTTTCTGACAACATGCTGCATTCATCTTGCCATCAATTTTCACAAGATTCCCTGTGCCTTTAGAGCTCACACACCCCCAAAACATCAGTGAGCCACCACCATGCTTCACAGTGGGGATGGTATTCTGTTCACTATAGGCCTTGTTGACCCCTCTCAAAACATAGCGCTTATGGTTGTGACCATAAAGCTCTATTTTGGTCTCGTCACTCTAAATTACAGTGTGCCAGAGGCTCACGCATGCAGCTCATTTTTGTTCAAGTATCGTCGTATTTTGCTCCTTGAAACAACCACACCGTCTTTTTCCAGAGCCGTCTGTATTTCTCCTGAGGTTACCTGTGGGTTTTTCTTTGTGTCCCAAACAATTCTTCTGGCAGATTTGGCTGAAATCTTTCTTGATCTACCTGACCTTGGCTTGGTATCAAGAGATCCCTGAATTTTCCACTTCTTAATAAGTGATTGAACAGTACTGACTGGCATTTACAAGGCTTTGGATATATTTTTATATCCTTTTCCGTCTTTATAAAGTTCCATTACCTTGTTACGCAGGTCTTTTCACAGTTTGTTTCTGCTCCCCATGGCTCAGTATCTAGCCTGCTGAGTGCATCCACGTGAGAGCTAACAAACTCATTTACTATTTATACACAGACACTAAATGCAATTTAAAACGTCACAAAAATTCACCTGTCTGTGTCACCTTGTGTGTCTGTAAAAAGTCCAAACATTCAAGGGTATGTAAACTTTTGGCCATTTGTGTGATTTCTGTTGTCATTATTATTTAAAAAGTCATATTTTCAAAATCAATGCCAAAATTTCACCATTTCCGCCAGGGTATACAAACTTGTGAGCACAACTGTGTATATATAAAAAATGGGCAAGCGTAAGGATCTGAGCGACTTTCACAAAGGCCAAATTGTGATGGCTAGACGACTGGGTCAGAGCATCTCCAAAACTGCAGCCCTTGTGGGGTGTTCCCGGTCTGCAGTGATCAGTACCTATCAAAAGTTGTCCAAGGAAGGAAAAGCAGTGAACCGGCGACAGGGTCATGCGCGGCCAAGGCTCACTGATGCACGTGGGGAGCGAAGGCTGGCCCGTGTGGTCCGATCTAACAGACAAGCTGCTCTAGCTCAAATTGCTGGAAAAGTTAATTCTGGTCCTGATGGAAAGGTGTCAGAACACACAGTGCATCGCAGTTTGTTGTGTATGGGGCTGCGTAGCTGCAGACTAATGAGGGTGCACATGCTGACCCCTGACTACTGCCGAAAGCGCCTACAATGGGCATGTGAGTATCAGAACTGGACCACAGAGAATGGAAGAAGGTGGCCTGGTCTGATGAATCACGTTTTCTTTCACATCATGTGGATGGCCGGGTGCATGTGCATTGCTTACCTAGAGAACACATGGCACCAGGATGCACTATGGGAAGGAGGCAAGCCGGCGGAGGCAGTGTGATGCTTTAGGCAATGTTGTGCTGGGAAACCTTGGGTCCTGCCATTCATGTGGATGTTACTTTGACATGTACCACCTACTTGAGCATTGTTGCAGACCATGTGCACCCTTTCATGGCAACGGTATTCCCTGATGCCATTGGCTTCTTTCAGCAGGATAATGTGCCCTGCCACAAAGCAAAAATTGTTCAGGAATGGTTTGAGGAACACAACAACGAGTTCAAGGTGTTGTTCAATCTCCAAATTCCCCATATCTCAATCCAATCGAGCATCTGTGGGATGAGCTGGACAAACAGGTCCGACCCATGGAGGCCCCTCCTCGCAACTTACAGGACTTAAAGGATCTGCTGCTAACGTCTTGGTGCCAGATACCACAGTGCACCTTCAGAGGTCTAGTCGAGTCCATGCCTCGACGGGTCAGGGCTGTTTTGGCGGCATAAGGGGGACCTACACAATATTAGGCAGGTGGTCATAATGTTATGGCTGATCAGTGTGTGTGTATATATACAGCTTTGGAAAAAATTAAGAGACTACTGCACCTTTTTCTTTCCTTTCCAAAAAAGTCGAAAAGGAAGGTTTTGAGTGAGGAACAGAAGGGTTAAAATTAAGAGACCACAGCAAATTGAACGCTTCTGTTCCTCACTCAATACTTTCCTTTTCAACTTTTTTGGAAAGGAAGGAAAAAGGTGCAGTGATCTCCTAATTTTTTCCGGAGCTATATATATATATATATATATATATATATATAAGCAGGTCAATAAAGAGCAGTCTTGGTCGAGTGGCCCTTTTTGAATCCTGACTGGTTAGGGTCAAGGAGATTGTTCTAAAAGGGGTAAGATGAGAGTTGGTTGGAGACAGCACCATCAAGTGTCTTGAAAAGAAAGACAGAAGGGATACCAGCCTGTAGTTTTTGACATCATGGTGTTCAAATGTTGCTTTCTCTAAGACGAGAGCGGCTCTGGCCATCTTCGAGTCCGCTGGGACACAACCAGTGCTCAGGGATGAGTTGATGTCAGGAAGGTCAGGAATGGAAGGTCTCTCAAGATACTCTGGAGACAGGAGGAGAGTTCGTAGGTCATGATGTCGGGTGGCAGTGGTATAAGATATGGGTTGGGGCTGACATTGTTGGGGTGGAGGAGACAGTAGGGGTGGAGTAGAGATAAAGAGAGGAGACAATGAAGTGATCAGATGACTGGAGTGCGGGAGTGGTTGTCTGGGAAGAAACTAATCCGCATGTCAAGCTCATTGAGGAAGTCACCAAGAGAAATTGTCACACGATAGATGACCAATATTGAATAAGCTTGAATGGACAGGCCACATTGACAGCATCGAATTCAAAAGAGGAAATGGGTAGATGAGCAAGAGGGAAGAGATAGAATCTCCATTTTGAAGAAATATGTGGCCCTGTGCTGCAACCACGGCAACCAGATACTCTTGGACTATGGGAAGAGTAGCAGTATATTCTTGGGTGATACATGGCTCTCTGTCAGGGGCAGTATGTGAAGAGCCTGGAGGGCAGTGTAGGCCTAGATGAACCCAAACTTTTTGACAGCAGAAAACAAGACAAAAATTGGGTTCTGAAATCAAAAAGGTAAGTACTTTCCTCAATTCCCACTTGAAGAAACTGGGAAGCTTAATACTCACACTAATTCAGGGCACGGTGGGTAGGGACAAAGCACACCCGTACAAGCCCCGCAGTGAATTAAGAAAACGGAACACACCACTTGCTACAACAGTTCAAAGATGAACTGGGCTACTGAAAACAAATAGAATTACTAAATTAGTTCAAATTAGCAAATCAAAAGCCAACAATGTAGCGAAGTGAGAATGTACTTCTGAGTAGGGACCTAGCTTTAATGCTAGTTAAAGTAGTATTTAATCTGCATACTACTTTCTGCCTTGTTTGTCTCTCTGTAATGTTAGCTACCTATTAAGTTTCATCCTGCCTAACTGTCCACACATCAGCTAGCAATAAACTGACATTGCCAAATATTTTAAGTGTAAAGCAAATAGTCTTTAAATTGAATTTGAGCATAGCAGTGATATTTCAGGATTTTGACACTGAAGCTCCTTATTTAATTCCACAGTAAACGTATGGATACCGTTTTTTAATATATATGAACAGTATGAATGAAGTTTAGGAGAGTTGTGCAAACCAATGCTTATTAGTATTTTTGTGATGACTAAAAGTCAACAGGAACACCTACTTTGAGTAATTGTTGTACTGCTTGTTAGTAATTGTGCAAACATGAGATAGCAGCATTCTTCAAACTGCATGGAAAGACATACAAACTCCGACTGCGGAGAAGTAGATTTAGGGCGTCATTGCTAAATACATGAACTTAGGGTGTCTAAATGTTTTGAATGCAAGAACACAAGTATGAATTAATTTGAACTTAAAAAGTGTACAGTATCTCATATTAATTTCAAGAAAAACACATGTATTGGTTTTTCAATGTTTTGGTGCTTTCTTCCATTTCTACCATTTGTGGCAGTTGCAGAGCTATGCAATGCGCTCTCATGCTCCAAAATTCTGGTTGTATAAGTAAAGCTGACATACATTATCTCCATACACATTTCAATAACATTGTTAGTTACATTGCTTCAAAACGTTTAGTTAAATTTTAAAAAATCAAGAAAAAAACTTCCTCTATTGAGAAAATTGAGAAGATTGGCATTATTATTAGTCAGTAAATCAATTACATATAACACTAAAACACAAGATTGGTTAAGACTTCATACGTGGATGGCAAAACTGCTTTTACATTTTTTGCCCAATAGAAGTGGAATAAGATATATTAAGGCTCAAATTTCTCGTACCAATAAATTAATTTAAAACCTTGTTAGATACATCACTTTTAGAGAAGTGTTGGATTTGTTTTCATCTGTTTTTAACATAACCATAACCCTATTTTTAACTTTATTAACTAATTTTGATTGTTTTTAAAATTGATTTGTAGATTAATTTTATTTTTAGTATATTTTATTGTGAATATTTGTTTATTTTTGTAAATAGACCGTTATTGAAAACCGTTATTGCCTGCCCTGTGACTGGTTTTCAGGATTATGTTTTGTGTGATTTAATTCAGCACTCTGCGCCTGACTCCATAGTGTCTGGAGAGTCGTGATACATAAACAGGTATACATTGGCTTTGAAAGAGGTTGTTAACCCTTCTTAGGTATATTGCCAAAGCCGGTTTTACTATATTTTGGCTGATGGCGGAACCATTCTTTGAGCTTTAGGTGCAAATGAGAAAGAATTTTATTTTTTTATATTTTCACTTGTCCCTCGTCTTCCCTAAAGGGCCTGGGTTTCCACTGACCATGTGATGTCATCAAAAAACAATTTACCAATGTCTGCAGGGACATCACTAAACTCTGTTTCCTCGGTTTATTTGCAATAACCATGTCCCTAATACCACCCCCTGGGTAGTATTTGATCTTCAGTGAGCCCTGAATGTTCTGAAAGTTTGAGGATGGCCCTGATTGTCTCCACTTTTTCTTCAGTCCATATTTGACAAGTGAGCAGCCATAAAGCAATGCACTTTCCAGCAATCTCAAAGAAATTGTGTTACTATCATTCTCTCTTTGCAGAATGTGAATGAACATTACTGTATAATATAATCCACACATTTTATTTTTTAAACAAGAGGTGACTGAATGAAATCACAATTTCTATCATGTTTTTGAAATACCTAAAATGTAAAATAAGTGTCCATCTTTCTTTCAGATGGTTCACCTTTTCAGCTTGGGATTCAAACCAAGCAATTTATTTTAGCATCTGTCAATATAGGGAGCCTTTCTTGTTCCTCATAAAATCTATGCATAATGTTTGGCTGCTGAAGTCATGAGAAAACAAAGGTCTC
>JACXGI010004803.1:29360-51224 GCA_016801175.1 Esox masquinongy
AGCCATGGTCCGCAGAGAGCTTCCAAAGCATCAGAGGGATCTCATTGTTGAAAGATATCAGTCAGGAGAAGGGTACAAAAGAATTTCCAAAGCATTAGATATACCATGGAACACAGTGAAGACAGTCATCATCAAGTGGAGAAAATATGGCACAACAGAGACATTACCAAGAACTGGACGTCCCTCCAAAATTGAAGAAAAGACGAGAAGAAAACTGGTCAGGGAGTCTTCCAAGAGGCCTACAGCAACATTAAAGGAACTGCAGGAATTTCTGGCAAGTACTGGCTGTGTGCTACATGTGATAACAATCTCCCGTATTCTTCATATGAATGGGCTATGGGGTAGGGTGGCAAGACGGAAGCCTATTCTTACAAAGATAAACATCCAAGCCTGGCTGAAGTTTGCAAAAACAAACATCAAGTCCCCCAAAAGCACTTGGGAAAATGTGTTATGGTCTGATGAAACCAAGGTTGAACTTTCTAGCCGTAATTCCAAAAGGTATGTTTGGCGCAAAAACAACACTGCACATCACCCAAAGAACACCATACCCACAGCGAAGCATAGTGGTGGCAGCATCATGCTTTGGGGCTGTTTTTCTTCAGCTGGAACCGGGGCCTTAGTCAGGGTGGAGGGAATTATGAACAGTTCCAAATGCCAGGCAATTTTGGCACAAAACCTTCAGGCATCCGTTAAAAAGCTGAAGATGAAGAGGAAGTTCACCTTTCAGCACTACAATGACCCAAAGCACACATCCAAATCCACAAAAGCATGGCTTCACCAGAAGAAGATTAACTTTTTGGAATGGCCCAGCCAGAGCCCAGACCTGAATCCAATTGAACATCTGTGCGGTGATCTGAAGAGGGCTGTGCACAGGAGATGTCCTCGCAATCTGACAGATTTGGAGCGCTTTTGTAAAGAAGAGTGGGCAAATATTGCCACATCAAGATGTGCCATACTAATAGACTCCTACCCAAAAAGACTGAGCGCTGTAATAAAATCAAAAGATGTTTTGGGGTGTGCACACTTATGCAACCAGGTTATTGTGAGTTTTTCATTTTTTATTTTTCCCCTTCAAAGATTTCACAAAAACCTGGCATTTTAACAGGGGTGTGTAGACTTTTTATATCCACTGTATCTGTTCATACAATTTATTTAATGGGAAACATATCACATGCGTACTTTCAGTCCAACTGTGAGAATGGCAGACCAACTTCCCCAAAAGGTTTCACAGTCAAAGAGTGTAAGATTGCATCTACCTTAGACTTATATCTAGAGAAATATGATGAGAGAGAGTACAAGAAGGGAGGGCAGTTATTTGGTTCATCTGTCCATAAAACATTTTTGAAATGTTAAGCCATATCATTAGAATCTGAGTTATGATTTGAGAGTAGCTGTGAATCCAGCATCCAAGCCCTTTACTGGTGCCAGAAGCCTTATCGGCCATCTGCACTTGAGCAGAATAAAGGTAGAGTATGATGGCTGTCATAACTATAATGTACACGTGGGAGATGTTTTTATTAATCCCTTTTATTTATCCCTCTGATGACTAATTTTGACTCTGAGACTCAGATGTACAGTATAGTGTTTCCCGTCATCTGTTGCACACCTTAAAATAAAAATTTCAGCTTGTATAATAGGCTGAAGACTTGTTTACATTCTTACCAATTTGTCAACATGGAGCTAAACTGCAAAGCTCTGTCAGTATACTTTGCTCTTTGATTCTCATATTACCCACTTAACATTTCCTTACACATACAGTTTAAAATATCAACCTGTTGGAGAGCCTGAAACCGGTTGTATTTTAATAGGAAATGCATATTACTTTGAAAGCCAGCATTGTGGTTAATTCAGGGTACAGTTGTATTGCAAATAATTGTGATAACATTGCAAGTTTGTGCAACAAAATGGCATGCACATGCAATTGTACAGAAACCAGCTGCAATACAGTTTGCAAACTCACAATCTTTTCACAATCCTATTGCAGCTGGTTGCCTTCCACATGTACTTTACGGTGTAGACTTAGATATTGTGAGAAATCTGATCATGCCCTGGCTTTACTTAATCTCCCATTCTCTTGATTGTGTGGTGCCTGTTTATGAGGGAGAGGTGGAAGAGAGGATTAGTACTAGTTTGAAAATAATCAGAAGATTCAGTTCCTAAGGAGGGATCAGCTGCTGTTCTTCTTGCACAATAGTGAGCCAAAAGCACTTTGTGATTAGAAAATGTGTGTCCATGTTACTTTCAGTTTGCATGGGAATTCTGTTGCACGTCATGTTTTGTATCTACATTTACATTTTTGTTGTTAAGCAATCGCTCCTAAACAGAGCGACTTCAAGTTAGTGTATTCATCTTAGCTAGTTAGGACAACCACAATGGTATGAAGAATTTACTGGATGTAGCAAACAGTTAAGTAAATGCTAGTAGAAAACAAAAATATAAATATATACTGTATGGGTTGTTTTAAGTGTGTGCAAGCTGGTGTGTGTAGTCAAGCACAAGGTAGACAGACATACAAACAACAAACAGCAATGGGCAAAGAAACACTTCAAAGAGATACTGATCCTCTGGTCTGATATCTATCTTTGCAAAACAGATAAGCACTGTTTGGCATTCCCCCAGACCAAACAGACATCTGCTTGTGGAGCTACTCAAAACTGCTCTGTGCAAACTATAAACATGCAGTACACTGTGTAATGTGTTAGAGTAAATAGTGAAATCAAACACTCCAATGAAATTGTTCCACATTAATCACTGACAAGCACTGAAATACTAATTGATTCATATCAGATCAATGATTTCATTAATTACAGTAGTTCATACATAATTCTTTTTTGTCAGCCAAGGATTTTGTGCTCTTAAAACAAATGTTCTTAGTAATCAAACCAGCATTGTATAATACATGCATTGATCTCTCTCCAAGAAATACTTTAAAGCACTTATATTAATGGCTATGTTAAAATGAATTCCTTTCATGTATGTACAGTATGTACAATAAGCTGGGACATTTCAGATCAGGCAGTTACCAACAAGTGGCAACATGAGATACTTGACCTTCTGCTGTACCTTGGGAAACATTACTCCACGAGGTAACGTCAGCCCCTCTCCAATGCATATCACACAAGATGAAAGGAGAGTGGGAGCATGGATGGGGTGAGCCAGATAACCCAGCCAGAAGGGCTAGCTGGATGGGCAGGAGTGTAGAATAAAGTGTGGTGCCAGGTTTGTAGGTGGAGAGAGGAACAGATGCATGAAGGGATAGAGACAGAAAGAGACAGACTGACCCATCTTCAGTTGAATGTAAGTTGTTACAATAAAACAATATAATCTAATTTCTCCAAAGGTCTTCATAAGGGGCCAATGCCATAAGCCATAATCCAATTCTAATATGTTTTGCCATGGTTTGTACAAAAGAGGTTTCTTTATAGCCCTCTGTATGACAAGCTCCCTAGTGAAAACGCATGGCCTTATTAGTATGGCTAGAATAGGTAGTGTTTAATAGGTGACCCAGGTGTATTTATTCCATCTTTTTTTCAAGAATATTAGTGTGGAACGCTATGGGATTCACATGGTGATGCACAGTATCCCGAATGTCCTCCCTCATAAATGGTAACAGGGACTTAAGGGAAAATACTAAGCAATCTCACTAGGAGATAATGACTTTCAGACAAAATATTCAGCTAAAAACAACAATGTGCGGCTATAGAGGAACTGAACTAGTTAAACACAAAATTATTGAATTATTGATTTAAAACAATGGAATGAAACAAGTTAAATTAAATTAACTTGTTTAATTAAATTAAAACAATGGAATGAAACAAGTATACAGAATTGTTAGTCATATATTAAGTGTAACCTTTCATTCTCTATGTACAGTAATAGTACCATAAACAACCTTTAATTGATTTTTGTTGTGTATATGATATTAGCTTTAATTTTGGAATAGCAAGACCTTGCTAAAATAGATGATGCTATGTTTTCCATTAATATTTAAACTATGTTAATTGTTTTTTAATTTAACAATATTAGTCGTGTATAGAAGTAATATATCTTCAGAACCTGTTTTCTGATCAATACAATCACTCTTATTTTTTGTACTTCATTGCATACTGTGTTTTTTTGTGAATATTATTGGGAACGTACATGATGAAAAAGAGGATTTCTGATGTTTTTGATATGGAGTTTTCCAGTTAAATACAGGATTGGCTTTGGTGCTGAAGCACTCAAAGTTGAGCACTGGACACATTGTGAATAGGTAATTCAAATCCAAGTTCAATCTAACTAAAAGCGCACAATTTAATGAACAACAAACAAACATTCCCCCAATTTTTATCTTCTCTTTTTGCAAGCATCCTACCAGTCTATTTAACAAATATTAGAATTGTTTGTTTAATTGGTTGGCACAGTGCTCTTGTCTAGTATGGAGTTCCAATGGACATGGATCATCATGTAATAGCATTGTTGTTAATGTTTGAGACAAATATCCTGTTTGAGTGGCTGCATGTGTTTTTTCTCCCACAATGGTTGCAGACTTTGGTATGTATAAGACTAGGACATTTGAGAAACACATACATTTTTGAATGATGGATAATTATCAGAATAATAAAACTACAACATTTGAAGTTCCTCTTATAACGTAAAATGCTACAAACATTAGCAACATCATAGTGATGTTTGATTAAAAATTGCTTTCATGTACTATAGATGGAACTACAATAGATAGCAGATGACTTAAGGATCCTGACAAGTTCTGGATTATTTTATGTTTTCCATTAGCATTTTTGTAAATAAGGTCTCTGCAATAATTTTCCAAGGAACTTCTGTAAATAAAAACAAATAATCATCATTGTGTGGATTATGCATATTATTTAGACAAGTGGGCGGACATGGAGATTCTGCTTTCCTTGCACCAGGCCCTCATCCAAGAAACTGACGAGAACAAAAGATGGCACAAGAGAGCCGGTGAAAGGTGGAGGGATGTGTATTCTTATATTATCTCTATCCTATATTATCTATATTCTACCACAAACTGATGCTGGAACTAATGCCCCACTCAAGGAGCTGTATAGAGCCATAAGCAAGGGGCCTCTGACTGCTAGGGAGCCCTCAACCGATAGGGGTGGGGGACCCCAAATCAAATTTTACTTAGGGCCCCCAAAAGTAGAGCCAGCTCTGCTTACCGACGTCTAAACTGTGCAACTAGAGGTGACAAAACCCCATTGGAATTGATAGATACAAGGCCATCCCCCTCCCACCCACTCTTTTTTAAAATTTCCTACCTACAAGCAAAAACCCAAACAGGAAGTACCAGTGATGCACTTAAAAAGAAAGTGATCATATTAGGCCAATGCTAAACAACAAACTTGGTTTCATAAAGAAACTGGATACAAATACATAAACAAGTCTACCACGGCAGTCACTACCTTCATTAATTGTGCTGATGACATCATCTCTACAGTAATCATAATGTACAAATCCTAAAATCCATATATATTAAAAGGAGCACCCGCACAGAGTTAAATTTCAAAGCTGCTGTATACAAATCCAGGGACTTACAAGAAATCTTGCTTGAAATCTTGAAATCTTGTCCAGTAGCACCCACATCTATAGTCATGAAATCCTTTGAGAGGGTGGTCATGGTTCCCATAAACACAATCTCACTCTTAACCTAGTCCAATTCACAAACCACCCCAATAAATGCACAGAAGACACATTTTACATTGTACACCGCACTGCCCTCTCCCACAAGAACAAGAGAAATACTACACTGACTATAGCTCAGCAGTTAGCACCATAATAACTTCCATGGGCCCTCAGATGTTAAAACATCTTTACAGGCATACTATGCTAATGCATAGTATGGAAACTGCACCACACTTTATTGCAAGGCGTTTCAAGGGGTGATGCCAACATCTCAGTTCACCACTGGGGCCAAGATTCCTGTCATCTAATACCTCTACATGCTGTGTCAGAGGAATTACCAAAAAATAGTAATTGACAACCGCCCTTAAGGCCATAGACAATAGAATGGAGTCTTGCTTTTTCAATTGTCAATGTGAATATAGATAATATTTGACTTATTTTATACTGTACATCTTTTTACAATTAGTTCACAAGTGGGGCGGTTAAATTAAAGTCTATACAACCTCTCCTCAACACAATCTAGAAAAAGTTAATTTCATTGTAGAATCTGGTAGCATTCACTGTTCCTCCCACACCTAGGAAAATGGCAGCTTCAAAATGGGATCTAGAAATGACAAACAAGAATCAATGCGCCACTGTGGATTACTTTTTGCCTCAATTTAGTAATTATATACTAGCTCAAAATGAGAGATCCCTCCAGTGCATGGATTAATTTTAAAGGTGCTAGATTCCAACAGAAATTTGTAAGGGATAAACAACGTTCTGTGCTGTGCATTAAATATGTGTTTATTCCACAGTTTCACACAAACAAAGATATTAACACGCATTTACAAGGACAATTTACTTTTTAAAATAACCTTCACCATGCCTGTATATCTTTTTTTTTTTTACCACATTTAGTAATTACGTGCTTGATGTGCACTAAAAGTATTGTTGTCTGTGACATAATACCTATTCATCAGTCATGATAGCATTGACCTTCCAAGACCTGTCCACAAACCCATTTATTGTAGAAAATATATTATTTCTCGGTTGACATAGCTGGAGAATTATCAGAAATTAAAATTCCCCAGCACAGCTCCCTATTTCTGAAATCCTCTTCAGTACTATCACCATGTTGAAGAACACTGAAAAACTCTTCTGATCTGTCTTGATGAGAAGCCAATATAAAGTAAGTAAGTTACTTAGCTAAGTTAGTTAGACCAGAGCAGGAAGCACTGCCTCTCCAGAGTTGTAGTCTTTTAGATTATCAAAAACTTTTTACATCATGTATTTGCATCAAAATAGTATCTACTGAACATTTCTGAAAGACATCCAATGGCCCCATTAAACAATGAAACATTTAACAAAGCATTTGAAAAATAAAATTTCATTTTTATTTGTTCTTACTTCAAAGAGAGAAAAATATAATCTTAATACAAAAAATAATGAAGCTTTATTTATGTATTAAAGTCTATGGGGAATATCACCATTTTATGTCAAAATATTAATGTTATATTAATTAACATGAGGTCAAGGTTGGCAGAGATTTTCCACAAATAGAAGTGAGGGGAAATGTAATTAAATGCAAAATTTGAGATCTGAATACTTACAAAAGGCTGTTCCTATTCCCATGTGTTTACAGTGGGTATAGAAAGTCACCACCCCCTACGAAAATGTTCACCTTTTGTTTTTTTTACAGCCTGAAATGAAAACACATAAAACATATTTTGCTTGAATTACAGCCATGATTCTCTGTGAATAAGTCTCTACCAACTGTGCACACCTTGACTGTACAATATTTGCCCATTCTTCCTTAAACTCAGTCAAATTGCATGGTGACCGCTTTAGGAATACTCTCTTTTAGTCATTCCACAGTTTCTTGATGGGATTTAGGTCAGGGCTCTGACTAGGCCACTCAAGGACATTCACCGTCTTCTCCTTCAGCCGCAGAACCGTTGCTTTGGTGATGTGCTTTGAGTAATTTTCAAATTGAAATGTGAACCATCTTCCAATTGCAATTGACTGCAGGTTCACCTCAAGAATCTGTTGGTATTTTGCATTGTCCATTTTCCCCTCTATCCTGACAAGTGCTCCAGTCCCTGCTGAAGAGTAACACCCCCACAACAGGATGCTTCAATTGCCATGCTTTACTGTAGGCATGCTGTTCTTTGGGTGGTAAGATGTATTCGGGTTTCGTTTGGTGACTTTCTATACAAGTAGTTCTATGACCAAAATAAATGACTATTTTGAACTAATGTTATGTGACAAATTGTTTGTCTGCCACCAACCATTGTTTTACATGGTTGTTTTTGAAGTTGACATTGTCCATAAAACCTAATGCGTTATTTCTCTGAAAGCTGGAATGCAACCAACCTGAAAAAGTAGAGAAAATAATTATGTTTTAAACAGCCTAGTGTGCAATAGACATGAGAACAGGTATATTTTATCAACTTCACCTTGACATGACTTAATTTCCTCAAAAGAAATTCTACCAAATGTAAATGAAAAGTAGACATTGAACTGACATCGGTGCCCTGTGAGAGAGTATACCTAACTCAATGAAGTTCACATGGAAATCACCTTCTGGATGTTGTCAACAGTGTGTGCGATTATACAAATACAATTGGCATACAAATACAACAGGCATACATTAGCACTGCATCTATCATTTTTGTCAGTCTGATTATTTTTACAAATATCAAGACATTATTTTTTGCATGCTGTTGTAGGTAGTAGTTCACAAAATGTTGTCATTCTTCTTTCAAGTATATTTGCATTTTCAGCAGGTATCCAATTCATATTGCATCTCTACCACTGTGGCACAATTAGGTGAAAGGTAAAAACAATTAAACAATGATGTGAAGGGTAAAACTGGAAACTGTGATATAATGGGTTTAGCTAGTTCTTTATGAACACTGTATAAAACTGTAGAGTGCTTCAAATTGAGTCCAGCGCCAGCCGGATCTGCCTCCCCACCGCCTGGGGAGATGGCTGTCCCTGTATCCTTGTCCTTGACTGGGGGTTGGGTTTCACTCTGGTTGTTCATCACAGAGAAGTGCACTGTCAGGTTTATTGACCATGTACCCCCCCTCCCCCACACACTACATTATTAGCTCTCTGTGTGACTGCGTGAATTTGTGAAAATGCAAGAGTGAATGGGAGAGAATTGGGGCAGAGTACGTGTGAATAAGCTTCCTGGTAAAAACAATATATGGCACCTGGCATTCTCGACTTCGTAATGGACAGCACTGGCACTGAGTGAGGGGGGAGCAATTAAGAGGGAAACGATGACACTGCAATGTGTCATGTGGTTGCCATGGACTGACAGGCCTGCACATTAAAATGTGTTTGGGTCCATTATGTAAAATGAAATCAAACTAATCTCTTTGTCGTACTATATTTGTCACACTCGTCTAGCCGTAACATATTCATGCCCCAGGCTTTTGTTGTCCCAAACACAAAAATTATTATACTGTCAACGGTTTGTGACCTAGAGAGGCACTATACTGAATGAGCCACCAGGACATTTTCTATACCGTTCTCATAGTCATTTTAAGGAAGACACAAAGAAGTACAAATAAGCATAGCTGCAGCTGCACAAGTTACACGGTACCCAGCAGGATGCTACTTCTTGCCCAGCTGTCATAACACCAAGCAAGATAATGATAATAGACATGGTACAAAGACACGGTACAGGGTTGAAAAAGGCTGAGGCAGAGCACAATTCAAGATGGAGATGGATGATGTAACTAAGGAAAAAAGCTGTGGAGCACCGCCTGTGAAAAGTATACAGTCCAGAAGAGTCTCTCTCATTTTTGGAAGCTTCTTAATAAACCTACTAAATTTTGGTTTGCCTTCAGATATATATTTAGAAAAGGAGAATATACCTGTAAAATTATCAATAGTATCTCAAATAGTCCACCTCTATGCTCAGCTGGATCTGGACACTGCAAACTCAGCCTATCCCACTGGATGAGGAAGAGAACACATTCCTAGCTATTTTTTAAGCAGGGACAAGAAACCTCAAAATATCTCTACGTTTAGTGAGAGGAAGTGAGTCTTTTTCCTGTCTTCTGGCAACTTCTCTGTCTTCTGGCAAAATGAAAAGTAAAGTTCCAACTGTAGTGTAATGAAAGATGTGTTTTGGAAGGTTTGTGAAGGTGCCGTGTTGTCTGGCATCTCAACTCATCCTAATCTCACACCAATGGGCCTATTTTCTTCCTGAAAGGAACGGACGTACACGGTGGGGCCAAGGTAGCCCCATCTGATCAGACAAACCAGGGGTGAGAATGGACAAATCAACAAAGTAGAAATATGACGTTTGTCTTCTTTAACAGAAGCTCCTAGCACACCTTAGTGCTATAGTATCTTAAATACTTATGGTATACTTAGTAGACTTGTAGACTAGTTGAGAGGACGTTGAATCTTGTTGGTATGTAACCATGTTTTGTATTGTAACTTTATTACTTGATTGGAATAAATTGTATTACTTTGGAATACAGTTTAGTACGGCATTCCTCGTTCATCTTCATATTCAAGCTCATAGGGCTACTGGTAATTACACACACATAAGTGAGTCTAAGCGATTTTCAAAGCAGTCTGGTTAGGCCCAGGAACACATGACATCAACTTGTCATCCCTGAGTCATGGGCATTGTAACATTCTGTATAGCCCCAGGAACACATGCCATTTTACTCTATAGTTCATGTTAAATGCCCTACACCTTATGGGCACTTATGATAACTGATATAGGCACACACACACATTTTTACAGTTGTTACACACACATGAGAACAAGTCATGTATTGCTGTCATCATTGCTGCTATCTCTGCATTTTAAATGTTTGGTTTGTGATGAAAGCTTTGTTACCTTTTCTAAGAACTTCCAGTATATCATGGTCATTTATGATTGCGTATGTTTACAAACAATATGGAGTCAGATTATTAGATATTAAATGATCACATAGGTCATAGATTCTCTCTGCATTATTTCCCCTACCTGTCCATTAAGTAGCATTCGAAGGGGTTTACCTTTATCCCCCGTACTACACAACATGTTCTCATGACATAGACTGAGGCATTCCAGATTTCAGACTTCTTTCATTGGTGCATGGATCTGAAAAGTCTGCAAGCCTGCAACACTGATCCCAATAACAGATAACTAAACCATGATATGAGAATACTTTCAAAGCGTGCCTTCTGCATTGTCACTGTACCAAAATGTCATTCTCATTTTGCACCTTTTTTATGATGGCATACACACAGTCATTGTACAATCTTCAGTAAAATGCTTACGTGCTCCAACATTTTCATTTACATTTTTTTGAGGCGTTTTCTTGAAACACACTAACAGCAAGCTCAAAGGACCTCTGAAATGATATTCAATCTCCTTCATCTTATACTTAGTCATTTAGCAGACACTCTTATCCAGAGCAAATTACTGAAGGAAGTCTTTATATTTTCATACTTTTTAATACCGATCCCCCATGGGAATCAAACTTACCACTTTGAGATTGCTAGTGCTATGCTCTAGCAATTGAGCTACACATGGCCCCTTATTCGAAACTGAAACTTTGAGACTCATGGAAAAAAAGGGCTACCAGTATTTCTCTAACTAAAGGAAGGCAGTAAGGTTGTAGTACGTTGGGCGCCTGCAAGCTCAATCACGGCCATGCATACTGCTACAAGCACGTAGGTGTTGGCAAATACTTTGTGATTTCCTGAAGCAAACAGTGTGATAAAGAGCAGAACTTTTTGGTGAGGTGAACTTTGTAAGACGTATTTCAATCTTTGATCTTTGCCAGATGAAATCTTTTAAGAGCACTTTTAGACTTTGGTTGACATGTACTAGATAGCATATAGCACTCACCTGCTAAAGCACTAATAGGAAAATATTTGGGATGGCAATAGGCAAACAAGTGGTAGGACACATGATGGCTAAAAGTAATTAGTTAACACCTGGCTTTCGGCAAGAGACTAAAACAATCAAAACCTTGCATAAAGGTCATCCAAACTAGGGACAGTATTGGCTGGAATGGTGCAACCAACACTGCTCCGTTTCAGTTTGTAAGTCACTTGGTAAACATGACAGGACTTTGTGTAAGCCAACACATCCTGTTTCATAATATCCTCCTCAATACATGACTTGTTCTCTGCAATTTCACCAGCACTTTAGGCCTCAAACCAACGACTACTGGATGAGAAACAAGATCAGACTAAAGTATATACAAAGTAACTTCAGTGCAACCCATCTCCACATCTTGCGGTAACACAATGTCAACAGTAGCTGATGTGTGACAAAGGCAAAACACACTCCAAAATAAGTTAATATTTTGATATATTTTTGTCTAAGTATATCTCTGCTGTTTAAATACATTTATGTAATAATTTACCATATACTTCACTCAAACATATGGCTTAAGCAAGCTTATGCCTACATACTGGAATTTGACAGCAGATTGCTTGCCGTAATATCTAAGGTTAATAATGTGGCGGGTCCTCCTGTTATAGTCTCAGCGCCCCAATGAAAGTCAGGTTTTGGTTTGCCTTGTCCATTAGTCGCACTACAGATTTGCTCCCTTTGCAAGTCAATTTGCTGGAACTGGGTTGCCAAAACAATAGTGTTGAGCTATTGAAATATCTGTTCAGCAATAAAAAAGTGGTTGCTATCACTAAATATCACAGTTAACAAACATATAGTCACTCAAACAGTAAGGGAACTAAAAAGGAAATTCCTTTTGACTAATATGAAAATAGTTGGTGCATAAAATGGGTTCTGAAAGGCATCCTTGAACTAATGAGGTGACCAGCACAGATGAGCTGACTAACACGATGACTCCAAACAGTGCCAACTTTAATCAAGTTGCCTGAATTTAACACACAAATTAAGAGAAAAGTATACTAGAAATAGCAAAAGTTACAGCAATCAGTCTTCAGTGTAAGTGTCTTAGAGCTTTGCATCCCGGATTGCATAATACTTACCTATAATTTTTTTTATTCTTCATGCTCTGACATTGTTTAACAAACATTTTAATGTCCTGAAATAGATTTTCAAGCCAACTTAATTCAAAACTCTAATTAGGCCACTCAGGAACATTCAATATAGTTGTGGTATGCAACTACAGTGTAGATTTGTGCATGTGTTTTAGGTTATTTTCCTTCTAAAAGTGAATTTGTCTTCCAGTGTCTTTTGTTGAGCAGAGTGAACTATGATGAAGTTATCAATAAAATTCCAAGTAAGTATGCAAAATTAAAAATACAAATAAACACTATGTACAGTGTCTGACCGATTGTCTGATAGTATTGAATTAAATAAGGGTACATTTACATTTTGTTCTGTTTGATATATTTATAAGACAAAAAATAAATATATGTTGCTTACATAAGTATAGTATTCAACCCTTATTCTACTGAAGATTCCAGTTTACAAAGAAAAAACAAATTGCCCTAAGAAAGACACAATTACCTTACCATTGGGCTCTACCATTACTCCACTCCCACAACACTTTGAAGAAGCTACAGAGTTTAGTGGAGTTATGGTATACCAACAAGTCATATAAAGAGCTTTGCATAAAACTGGCCTATATTGAAGGGAGGCAAGAAAGAAGCCATTACCTGAAAACTATCATCTGAAAAATGCCAGTGACCCAGCTAGGGTGGGAAAAGTTTTTTTTGTCAGATCAGCTTTTTAGCCAAAACGTAAGTATGTTAAAACCGTACCTCTCAGGAAATACGTCAATATACAACTAACTTGTAAACTGCAATGATGTTCAGTATGAACATAAATCAGTGCAATTACGTTCGCTATCAACATACAGTTATGTTGCTTTTGCTGGAGACGAAAGGCAAGAAAGACACACGAACAAACAACTGAAGACAGCTGCAGTAAAGGACTGGCAAAGTATCACAAAGGAGGAAACACAGCGTTTGGCTATGTCCATGCGTTTCAGACTTCAAGCAGTCAATCCTGCAAAAGATTCTCAACAAAGTATTAAAAATTAACATTTTATTTATGTTTGTGTTAATTTGTCCAATTACATTTGAGCCCCTGAAATAAAGGGACTGTGTATGAAAATGGTTGCAATTCCTAAACGTTTCATACAATATTTTTGTTGAAACACTTGAATTAAGGCTGAAAGTCTGCACTTCAACTGCATCTCAGTTGTTTTATTTCAAATACATTGTGATGGCGTACAGAGCACAAATTATGAAAATTATGTCAGTGTCCAAATATTTCTGGACCTAACAGCATCTCCAGTTCTATTGGTCCTTAATGACTCACTATTATGTTGGTTCTTAGCATAATCCATAGAAAATTAAAATGCCCTTCTCATATGTTGACACTGAACATTATCGTAAGTCATTAAAGACCAATAGCACTGGGATATGTCGATACTGAATGTAATAGCACTGCTGATATTTACATACTGAATGTAATCGCGGTTTACAAGTTAGTTACATGTTTACGTAATTCCTGTGATGCTGGGTTGCTACTATGCATGTCACAAACCTAACACTGCCCATGCTCCAACACACCATCCCTACAGTGAATTAGGTGGAGGCAGCATCATGCTGTGGAATGCTTCCCATCAGCAGCGACCGACCAACTTGTTTAGATCGAAAGAGAAATGAAAGTATCAACCTACAGGGAATTAATGAAACACAGCAGACTTTTGTCAGCTAAAAATATTAAGCTTTGGAGAAAAGGAGGGTGATGACACTGTTTGCCGTATTACTTCACTTCAGTGCCTTCGTACAGCCTCCACTTTAGTAATGTGCAGTTACAACAATTTTGTTAATCAAACTTCAGTTTATCACAGTCATTTAACCCTAACTCTATTGGTTTCTATGCGGTTTCTTATTCTCTGGCAAACAAGTTAGTAACACCTTATATTTAATGGGTGTATTTGTTCACTTTCCCGAATTCTAATTAATACATTTACCATGCTCAAGAATATTCATTGTGTTTTCACCTATCAACAAACTAGTGCCCGTCTTTACATGGCAATGAAAAACATCCCTGGTTTTTGTGGTTGAATATGTGCTTGAAATTCATTACTCAATTGAAGAACCATACACATCATTGCAGGTGTCGGGTACAAAGATTGGGGGGTCATTAAAAAACATATTCTAGTGAGTCCAGCTTATCATGCAATTTTTTAAGCAAGTTTTGTCATGTACTTCTGTAGGCTAACTTTAATTATGGAGTTGAATACTTATTGAAAATAAGTATTCAAATTCAACTTATTGAAAATTGAATTTGTAATTTTGTTATTTGTTATTATTATTTTTGAAATCACTTTGACATGATTAGACTGTAGGTTTTATCAAAACAGAATGGGGAACAATAAATGTGGTAAAGGCAGCGTAGGCCTACTTTATTTTATAATTAGTGATAACTGGAGAAGATTGGATCTCTGAGATTAAAATGGATGGCCGTCCCTTTAGTTAAATACATTTTGAAAGTGAACCTCACAGAACACATTATTAAAAATGAATGACCCTCCCTTATACACAAAAAAATAATTAAACCAAGTGCTTAATTTGTAAATCATTAGATACCGGAATAAACAATAACGGCAGAACAGGTTGAGCTTGGGGACATGGAGGCACTGAAACATAACATTAGTTTTTACTGCATAATTTGTGTGGTGCCATAAAGGATCTTTCCAGAGTTGCACAGATGCTTATAGGGTCTAGGGAATCTGTGGCCTTTTGCAAATGCATTTCATGCAACATTATATGATTTGCTGAACTTGCAAAATGGAACGGTCGCGCACATGTTTAAACATGGAAACGTGGGGACGTCATCGTGTGCAAATTTATTTGGCCTATCCACACCAGAAGCAATGGCATGCTGGCCAAATAGCTAAATTAAATGTAAACTAACTATGTAAATGTAGGAAATCGTCAAAACACGTGAAACATTCACAGACATTGGCGTAACTGGCTGTTGCTAGCACATTCAAACACATTCAAGATAAACACTGGTGCATTTTGTTTTTCTATTATGTACTGGATATTAGCAGAATGTTGACTCATACAAAATAATGTTTCTCTACTCCAAGGATTAATTGACAAAAAAAAGTGCAACCCAATGTTGTACATATCTTTAAATAATCCTGTAACTGGCAAGGCTTCCTATTTGGCAGTAATCAATACATGAAGTACTGCATTGGTGACGTCTGCATTGGTGACGTCTGCATCTGACGTCTGTCAGAGCAGAATGGGAGAGAGATCATGTGAAAAGCCTGATTCAATGATAGAGTAATCTATGTTGAGCTATGCTGAGCTTAACCTGGCCAGAATGGCATATCTTGGCAAATGGAGGGTATGAGCATGGAGGGTAGAGCACACACTGACAGGCAACTAATTCATAAACAATGAACATTTTTGAAATTTTATCGTTAAGAATTACATAACCCTCCCCTATACTAGACATAAAAAACAGAAAACCCTCCCAGGCAGAAATTATAAAAGCAAGACCCTCTATTTTTCTGCAGGTATCAATTGCATACATTACAATCAGTATCTAACTACTTTCTGAAGGCACTGAAGTTATCTGTGATAATTCCCCTTTTGTATTAGAGCAGATGATATCATTGACCATTCCCTCTGATCATAAGCAAATTTTTTTTATCTCTGTAGATATGGCCAGGCATAGGGAGACACTGTGGAGGTCAAAGGTGGGACGTTAATCTGGTGGTCATGGGATGTTGTGATCTGATGTTGTGGCAGTAGTTAAGTGTCTTTTTTAAGACATACAAAAGTATATCAGAGTTTGGGCATCTTAAGAGTTTGGGCATGTTAACTGAATTAGCATCCCCATCCCCAGGCCTCCCTGCGCCCTCCCTCCCCTGGTCTGACTTGTTTGTTTACATCGCTTTTTCCAGCAATGAAATCAATCAGCTAGAAGAGTTTATGTGATAATCTTGTCAACAGTCTGGTAGCCTCAATTCCCATGCTTTCTCATTAGTGATGATAGTTGATTATTCATAATTATGGCACTAAAATACAAGTGGACAAAGTAAAACACAGGCAAACATATTTTCATAAAATCTATTTATTCAACTAATAAAATGTCAACTTCCGAAAATAGCTGAACAGCAAGACTAACTCCCAGGGCGGCCATTTAATTATGACTGGCATAGGTAATTTAAAGTAAATTTCATTATCAAATACAATTTGGTTTAGACAGACATGATTCATTGTCACTAGCATTCTATTAAAAAAGCTGCTAATTTGCATAATTCTCCAATGTTAAAGGTGAGTTCCAATGTTAAAGGTGATGCTTCATCATTCATAATTCAGCATTAAAAAGGCCCAACAACCTGCGGACACTACAAAGCTTAATGATTTTTTGCATCTGGTTGATTCTTCCTTGGCTGTAAAGCCCAATTGCAGTGGGAGTGTCACATTAACACAATACATAAAACAATTCATAAAAGTGTGAAAGGGGTCATCCCTGGCCCCTTCGGTTTTCATGTGATCAATACAAAACATAAAATACAGAGCAGCTTTCTGATATAAAAGAAAATTCAGGAATCAAATCAAACTTTTTTTTAGCATTTAGGCTGTCAAGCTTTCTAATAAAAGAAAGAAAATGAACGTCATTGACATGACAGCACTCGCCTAACAGTTGCAGCTGTATCTTCCAATAATCTTTGCATGTGTGCATATATGCATGTACTATATATATGTCAATGTGTGTTTGTATACTGTTGATGGACTGTGGGGATGCTTAGTATGAAAACCAATGGATGGGTTAAGTCCTACAGGCATACTGTGTGTGTGTGTGTGTTTCTGTGTGTGCCCGAAGGGGATTTTCTGGTTCAATCGGGTGTGATGGACACGACCGCTGTGTTTCATTAAGCTGCCGTGATCTCGAGGCAAGCAGTCAGTCAGAGATTACAGACAGCCTGTCAGGGTGTGTGCGTGTATTTGTGTATGTGTGTACTATATATGTGTGTCTTGCCCTACTCGCAGATGGTGAAGCAGTTTCATCCACCCCAGGCCTGCCACTGACTGCTAGTTAGGTCTACTAGTTTTTCTCCAACTGAATCATCCAGAACATTATCCCAGCTACATTTCTATATCATTAATTGCTTAGCAAGCTTTGACTGTTTGCTGACAAATGTACCATCCACTATATAAATCTATTAAAAACTACAAAGCCCAGTAGCTGTCTACAGCATTGGCACCAGATGCAAAATCATGGTGTATCTGTCACATTAAAGCCACCATGTGGAGGGCTTGTCTTGGGAAATAAATATATCAGAGCTTTGCTGGATTGTTATGGCCCAAAAGAGGAGAGGATACAAAAAAGGTAAACCCCTAAAGTGCTTCTTCCTTTTAATTTCCATCACAGAAAGGCGAACCTTCACTGGTGGAAATGGGGTGGTAAGGAAGTGGTTTGGGATTTCATTATTACAACAAAAAAATGAATGGACGGATAAACATGTGCTCTGTAGCTTCACTGCAGGGGAGGCACGTCTGGTTGTCTTACTAAGCAAGGGGGAAGGGGGACGGGATTTATTTGAAGGATGCACGCACAACGCGGCCCTTGAGGGGCTGAGGGGGGCGGTAGTTGTCCACCATGTGACAGGCTGCTTCACCCTCTTCGGAAAAGAGAAGGCTCCGGAATTTGTTCAACTGACAGATGAGAAAGGAGAGAGAGCAAATATATTTAGACTCTCTGGCCTACTGTCCATATCACTCACTTCCATCCAACCAAGCCATACAGTTTGTAGTCTACATAAAGTGAAGCAAAGGTTGTGTGAGACATCTCTATTTAAGTGATTTTCCTGTAAAGGTGACTCATGGAAATGAGATTAGTTCTTTCTGTTGATACTTAAGTGTGACCAAGAGATCAAGGTTGCAAATGTGGCTTACAGTCACATGACTCATTTAAAGGACGGATATACCATTAACTTTGGCCAGTGAATTGGTAAGAGTTCACAAGTTTTGGGTTTCAGCCATTTGACATATAAAGTGGATTCCAAGATGTCAATGTACAAATAAGTGAATTGTTTGTACAGTGACATTTATGTTTTGTTTTATTAGTTCTGTATTCACTTTATGAATTGGTTCTGTATGCATTTTATGAACTTATTTGAAATTATACAATTACTGTTGGGTTAAAGTGTACAAATCAGATTTCATTGGATTTTCATTAGTATTTGTATCCATATTGGAAGATCATATTAGAAATCATATTAGTCGTCTTTGACACATCTAAGCCTACCTCCTATAGAGAGTGTTCCTGATCTGTTAGATTTTTTCTTTCTGACTGCCTTTACTTTAACCCAATATTCATTGGATTGTTTTAAATAATGTCACTTTCCAAATACCATTGGAGTTCACTATAGTAAAGTACAAGGCTACTAACAACTCCTGACACAAGTCTAGCTGGTAACTTCTTCTCTGGGACTGATTAACATTTAAACACAAGGAGAGGAAAGTAAGTGCGTCAGTAGCACGTAATATGTATGATAGTGTTCCCTTTTCCATTGTATTACTGTTACCATTCATGATATTTACTCAATGAATACTTCTTTTGAAGTATATCTCATGTCTCTGCCTAGTACGGCACCTCCTCGAAAGGTATACCTCTGTTCCCTGTTAACCCTTGAGACGCCCACCCAAAGCTATGAATAAAATGTTTGACTGGGTAGTGTAAATTTTCACGTTCAAAAGAGAATCATGTCATTTGGGCAGTGTTGAGAGAAGAGGTGGGCCAATATGAATAATCAAATTCATCTCTCAATAAAACACAAAATAATACTTTTGGTTTTAAACATAATATACAAATGTAGGCCCGAACACTGCATATTTCTGTTTGGTTCATGGCTGCAGAGCCTGAGTCATTTACTAGAATATCCACATGACCACATGCTTGTATAAACGTATTTCAGTATACAGCAGTAATTTACGTAGTATAAAGTATATATTTGTACTATATAAGTACAGTGTACACTGTAGTATGTAGTATGGAAATGTATTGGTTAAGGTTACCGCATGAACATTTTCTGAGTCTGCTACATATAAACATATTTCCCACACATTTTTGGGGATTTGTACCAAAAGTCCAGCTGGACAAGGTCATAGGAATCCTTTTAGTGTTTTGCAGTTTTAGTTGAGAACTGGGAACATGACCATAATGACCTGTAATCCCGAAAGGTCATTTGTATCGTTACTCTAAAAAATACTACTGCACACCATCTCAATCCTTTATGGCAATAGGTGAGAAGACTGCAGAGATTTCAGTCAGATACAACTATCACAACCTCTAATGTACTTTTAAGTAGTCAAACAAGTTATTATCAAGGAAGGGATTGAGAACGTATTCTATTCCAGACTACTGAAACAAAGCCAGTATACTGTTAATCCAATCCTTTTCTACTAAATGAGGTCATGTGAACTATCGTACCTGATCAGGGCTGGCACTGATTGACTGTTTGCAGACAATCCAGGTGACACTTTCCAGCAGAGGGGGTGTGGTCAGTGAACCGTCGTATGTCCAGTAGTCTAGCGACTGGGGGAGCAGGATGGTGGGATCAAAGTTCTCGAACGAGGTCTGCTTGCCCTGCATGTAAAGAGGTAGGTCAGTTGACATTACCAAGTCAATGATTGGCTTGGAAAGGGGCAGGTTCAATTTTTGGCAGAAGCAAATCTTAGAATGTTAGCTCAGAGGCACTTACCTTAGCCTTAATGGCAACAAAAACATCAAGGACCTTCTGAAGATTGGGATTTTCGGTACCAACCTAATCAGACACGTTTAACACACATTAATGTCATTTGTAATGAGAAGGTAACCAAAATATTGTGTTTGAAGATATATTCCTTAAACCAGGAAATAACCTGCACTGAGAAACATATCAAGACAAATGACAATATTACTATAGGCAAAATGGCTGAGTATATTGATACAGACCTGAAGGAAGACTCCTACAACAGCAAGTCCATCAGATTGGCTAGCAGCATCACCAAAACTTGGGTACTTAGTGTTCCAGTGAACCAGGTGAAGCTGAGAAATACGATACAAGCAGTTTGAAACTCTCGAGAGTCTTTTCTCAGCAATAGGTCTTTTGTATGGTGGGGTTAAGGCCAAATAAGGAGGCTTTTGTTTGCTGACATAGTGATTAACTGAAAACCAAAGTTGGACCAAACTGGGGATGTAAATTAAATGCATGACCTGAAAGAAATTCCTTACTGAATGCCATGGGAACATATTAACTTCCTGGACTAAGACTTCACTGACCAGTGTGCCATTAATGAAAGTAACAACACAAAAGAAAAGATTGTTGGCTTGTCGGGTTTTCAGGGTTCAAATAATGAAATATAACATGATACAAATGTTGGAGAAAAAAAGTGGAGAAAAAGTGTTGGTGTGTGTAAGAGAGTGAGACCAGAGCAATGTGTCAGTACCTCGGCAGCATACTTGGTCCCAGCCACAGTGTGCTCAGAACCCCTGTCATCACTAGCACCCCAGTGGAAGTGGAACTGCTTCAGCCTGTATGTCCCAGAAACAGGTCCCCCTGTCAGAGCTGACAACAGAGCACAGGATAATAGAATAGAAAAAAGATATTTACACACTGATGTACTATAGGATTTTAGTCCACTGACTAAGAAACATATCAGTCAAGTCCACCTTGTATAATGGCACAACATGCTTTGCGTTCCATGTCGAGCAGGGTCATTATGTAATCATAATAAGATAAGTGTTGTTTTCATGTGCAATAACGCATCCTTAAAGTCTTTGTTACATGGTGACAATGTGTTCCAAGCAAACTGCACACCAGGCAATGAGTTGTCTTGACAGATGTGCCGAAGATAACCGACAGAATGCTGAGCAATGCAAGAGTGGTTCGTGTCACTGCCACCACCCCTCTCCTCTCCTCCCAAAAAAACATGCAAAATTTAACTTCCTATTTAATGGAAGCCCCGACGCAGTTCCTGTTGCATAATCCGGATACAAAATCAAGCTCAAGTTTAACCCAAGTTTAACCCAAGATAATTTAGTGTTCCTTTGATAATACATAATTATCCATTTATAATTGGCAATAAGTAACATTTGGCAGGTTTTTAAAACTTAAGTTATTTTGACAAAGTTGTTTTTCTATGTGTTAGTTAGTTTTCATTGGCGCCTAATGTAGGATTACATTAAAAGACTGACCATCCATCACTGGCGTAGCGTGGTGACGCCGGGCCGGGGTGCAAGCTGTTGTAAAGGACCCAACCCCC
>JACXGI010004804.1:0-38992 GCA_016801175.1 Esox masquinongy
GCCCCGTGATCTCATGGCAATGACCCTGAGAGAAGATGCCCCGTGATCTCATGGCAATGACCCTGAGAGAAGATGCCCCGTGATCTCATGGCAATGACCCTGAGAGAAGATGCCCCGTGATCTCATGGCAATGACCCTGAGAGAAGATGCCCCGTGATCTCATGGCAATGACCCTGAGAGAAGATGCCCCGTGATCTCATGACAATGACCTTGAGAGCCCTCAATAATTACATAAAACATGCCCTGTGAGAGGATTTTGATACATTTCAGGTAAAGGCCAACATCCATACTCAGAGTTGTAGTAGATCTGACAATGGGTCTGAGTGTGCTGTAAATGCAACACAGACAATAGAGTTTGAAGTTCACATGAATTATCATGTGGACATAATACAAACAATCACAGAGGTACCAGTAGAAAGCAACACAGAGCCTATATTAGTAGCGCACTGTTTACTGTTCAATATTTTTTATCATGCAGGTTTTTACATTGCACCCTAAGCTCTAAACTAAAAAGTCTACTGATCCGTTAGTTAAAATCAAATGACAGGATAGCTTCTAGGCCCGTCCCATGTCATGCCAGTCCCCGTAAGGAAATAGTCATAGACAGTGACAGTGGGTTACTTGACTGGGGATGTGAAGGAGCACTCTATTCTCCCAATGGGAGGAGTCCCACTGAATTGGTGGTGTTTATCTACACCAGGCTGTCCATTCTAATTCAGAATAAAGAGTCTGCATTATGGATAATTACAGACCAACCATGCTTGGGTCTAGTAGCACCAGTCCACTGGAGAGAACAGACAGACCAGAGACTGCAGAAGCCGTGCAGTCCAGGTTGTAGTTCACATTAGCGTCTGCCGAGAGCCAGTCCTGTCAACTGATGCTGCCAAGGCCCGGCTCCGACACATCGTGTGACTGTTTGGAGATGTTGTCAGGCAGCCCTGCAGGGCGGGAGTGCGGCACTGCACTCTATTTACCCATTGATCTAGAAATTAGAGTTCATGATGCTCTAGGCCAGGGAAATGGATCAATCTGAGACAGCGCAAGTCACATGACCTTCCCGCAGGCAACGGGGAGTGAGGGGTCAAAGGTTGTAGCTCATCTCCTTGACAACGGAAAAGGCTGTTTTTCCATTCAGACTCAGTCCATTATATTCCCGGCATCGACAGTGCTGTATAGTCACCGTATTTGATGAAACCATGCGTCCATAACAATAACAGCAGCCAGATTCCTCGGACTAAAATAACCGATAGCTCTAAGGTGTAATGAGGGATAGAAATAACACGGGTCTGATTTATTGGGCTGCTTGATAGATGACAATGGGCGGATGTCAATTAAAACGAATTTGTTCCATATTTCCAGGGTATGACTCCAACCACCGCAACAAACCAAAAAAAAAATGCAGACATTCTGCTGAATCCTCCTCTAATTACTATGAAGCTGCAGTATGTTTTCTTGTATGTCTAATACACACAGGTCATGTAGTTATTTTTACCACTGCGCGGCTTGCAGACAAAAACGTCTTGGCTTGGGACCTGTGCACTGTGCTGTTTGCAAAGGGACCGATGGCCGATGGTTCACTGAGTCATGGCCCGCCGGCACCTTGAGGCCCACTTTCAGGAAGATCTGGAAGACACTGTTGAAGCAAAATAAATAAATAAAATACTCTGAAATTGTTCTCCTTGTCATGAAGGTTTCAGGGACCTGTAAGAACCTTCTAGAGTACAAACTTGGATATGAGCCCACAAGCAACAAGTGACAACAAGTCTGAGCACACTGCTTTGAAAATGTACGTTTATCAAGGGAAACGTTCAGACAAGGACCATTTTGTGATGGGAAAGGTTATACTTTCAAAACGTTCAAATAACATATTGTACAGTTAGCTGCCAGATTGGAAGTGTGGTTTATAGAAATATTTTTTTCACCACCAGTGTTAGAGTGAATGTCATTCAGGTTCATCATGTTAAAGGGGAACAACGACACATTTGTAAGATTTGTTCATAAGTTTTGAAATCAATGTAATTGTTGGACTTTCTCTCACTGCACACAACTCTCTCACTCAGGGAGAACAGGGTCAACCTAGAGCAAGTGGAAATCTTAGATAATAATCGTTATTCACCTTCACGTTTTATACAGTGCAAATTGAAATTTTGATATATGTACATTATATATTTAAGCAATTAAGTTATGAGGGGTGTGGCATATGGCCAATATACCACTACAAAGAGCTGTTATTAGGCACGACACACATGCCTGGATATACCTCTATTCATTGTATATAGACAACATAAACAAACCCCTGAGATGCTGTAATAAGTCAGTTACCAACACAATTTGAATGGTAAAAGTTATGTGATGTCATATACAGTGTTATATACCACGGCCTTTAGCCAATTACCATTCGGGATTTGAATCGCCCGATTCATAATTGCATTTGAAAGTAGTATTATTAACACTTATAATTACATATGATAATAAAGTTGTAACTATTCCAACGCCGGTATTTGCATAGGCTCTTGGGCAGGTCTTAAAAATAGATTCATATTAAAGCCTACTAAGCTATGTCACACCAGGACTCCTCTTACAGAGGGTGCATATATGAACAATTTACTCACAAAGCTTCCCTGAGGATTTACAGGGCTCCTCGTTACAGTTTTCTTTGTACTGGGTAGGACATAAGGCCACTACAATAGTTTGTCTCTTTTCAAAAAACCTTACAGTCCTCTTTGCCATTTTCTTGGAGTAACGTAGGGACTTACAGACAGTTTCATTGTAAAGAAACCTTAAATAATCTCCCAATAATATCATTTTTTAGAGTGCAAGAGCAACTGGGAAACTAAACAAAATAAAACATGATAAAGAAAGTCTCCAGACTGAAGCTCTACATGAAGTCTGAGTTATCAATGGGTCCATGCCGAGCGTTTCTAACAGGTTTCTAAACTGTGAGACGGAGGTTTCTCACTGGGCACTGACAACGTTGCCTGTCATCCCCATTGCTGGCATAAATGCATAGTGTGTGCGTGCGTTTGTTGTGTATGCATGTAAGCGTGTGTGTGTGTGTGTGTGTGTGTGTGTGTGCGCATTTGTTTGTTGACTGTGCCTGGCCCTGACCACTCTGTCACTAACACCATCTGTTCCCTTGCCGTGATGGAGCTGGACAAACAGAGAGATGAGAGGGCAATGGAGCAGACACCGAGGCCCACGACCTTGACACTGACCAATGATCAAGACAGAGAGCCAGAGATAAAGAGAGACAGACAGTCAGAGAGACCATTTGATGGATATCTCTAGTAGATCAAGGGTTCCCAAAGTAAGGGGTGCACCCTCGAAACGGGACATGATTTGTTGTATCCATTTCAAAAGGTGTGTCATGAGTAATTACATGTATTATTTCAATCTTATTAAAGGGCCAGTATGTAAGACTTTTACTGTACTAATAGCATACAACCAAGCAAAAATATACAGTGGACATCTGCAGTTAATGTTTTAAGTTAATATTTCGAATAATATTTCTCAAAACAATTAATGTGTATGACTGACATTTTCCTCATCTAAACTTTCTTGCCAGTCCGTATATCAGTTTGCACTGACTTTGACCTCCTTATAATCTCTTTAGACACTGGCAGCACTATCCTTCCAAACCTAAACAACCCTGGACTAGCTGGTACTATACCGATCTCGTTCAGCAAAGGAAGACGAGGGACCGTCCGTGCACCTTTAATATAACAGGCCCTGTTATAAAAATGACTCTCAATTCAAACGCCCCCTCATTTGAACTCCCCTAATTTGCCCCCACCTTATTGAGCATAATGGAATCAAAGCAACACCTCACATTTCACTCACACTTCTCACTTTTACTTTTGGATGACCACCCTACAAAAGTTTTAAAAAACATACTTTTGGATCTTCAAAAATGTAAAGAAGCTATTTAGATGGCACAATAATTTCCTACTGAATGAAAGTTGTGAAACAAAATCTTTCCACTATTACCGCAGATGCATGCAGGGAAGTAAAGATGTATGAACATTGTTATCAGTTAAAGCAGGAATTAAAAAGGATCCCCATGCAGTAGATGATAGATACATGGAACAGACAGGTAGACAGACAGACAGCTAGACAGACAGACAGACAGAAAGACAGACGTATTGTAGTGAGAGATGTCCAGTCCGCAGTCAGCGTTCCTGTCTTTGACTTGAGCAAAAAGCACACTCAAGTTGCCTGGTAACACATCTGTCTCTATGATGGAAGCAGGATGAGAGGTGAAGTCTGCTGTGACTTGGAAGAACTTTAACAGAAAGAGTATACCGACCCCTCAGGAGCACACTAGCCTCTCCTGCACCTGCATCTGCCCGGCCGTTCTCCTAGCCACCATCTGAACATTAAAGATTTGTTTCTCTCTGAATCTTCTGAGCTCCTCCCTGGACTGGGAGCATTGTAGCCATGTGTGAACTGGCCTGAGCTGGGTCTCAGCACCACTGAGGCTTTGTCTCCAAGTTCAAGACTCATTGACTCAACTCCTGGGAAAGGAGACGCAGAATTTTAAAGGCCGGTTCAAATGTCCCTTTTTTCCTGTTCCTGCTCAAGGAACTGTTGCTTTATGGTCCAGTTAATCACTAACGTACATCAAATCCAACTTTTTTAAATACCAGATTTATTGCATTAAACAAATTCCAAGGTGATTTTTACAAGTGAAAAGAAATGGATAGAAGCATAATGTTAACAGCACCTAAGAGCCCAATGCAGAAAAATAGTTCAAAATAATAGAGAAGTCTATGACAACCATAAAAACAACCTTTAAAAGCATGGCTAAGAATAATGTTGTTTTGTAAGTCAATAGTTTCTGAAGCTGTCAGATTGTCCAGCAGCCTGTTTCAAAGGACAGGGCCATAGTAGCTGAAAGGGGCCTCAGCAAACGTTTTGGTTCTGACCTTTGGAACAACTAAAAGGCCAGCGCCAGAGGATCTGAGGGACTGGGCACATATCTGACTGGGCACATGTCTTAAAGCGACAGTTTGTCCTAGATTCATATTTTGGTGAAATAACATTCACCTTGAGTTGTTCTTGAAGATCCATGGAGTAATTTTTCTCTACAAGCCATTATTCCCCTCTGTCCCAGCCTGGAATTAGCATAATTAGCATCGTCCAAATTCATTAATTGATACTGTGTGTCCCATGTAATAAAAGCTGCATTGCAAGCGGAAACAAACTAAAAAAAACACAAACTAAATTCAGTAATCAGTTGCACTAGCACTGAATTTTTTGAATGCATACTGACGAAACAGTGGAATTTGGTCACTTCAAACTGGCACAATGCTAACTCTTTTCTGTAGCCACCTCACTGAGCCTCTGTTTTTGGTAGCTGGCAAATGCTAAGTGGTTGTTCCAGTACAACGGCCAGCCACGGCCTGTGCCGTGCCGGTCATTTCGTTTCTATGTTCTGTGTGTTTTGCTTCTAGTTTTCCTGTTTCTATGTTCAGTCTCGTTAGTGTATTGCTTCTACCGCAGCACAGTCGAGAGCATTCTGACAAACTGCGCCACAGTGTGGTTTAGCGGTTACTCCGTAGCCGACCGGAAGGCTCTGCAATGGGTGGTGAAAACCGCGCGGGATCATCAGGGACCCTTCACACCCATGCCATAAACTGTTTGCCCTCCTACCATCAGGCAAGCGGTACAGGTCCCTTCGTTCCCACACTAGCAGGCTCAGGAACAGTCTCTTCCCATCTACTATAACGCTGCATAACTCCTTGACACAGAGAACTCTGTGAACCGTACACCCCCCACCTCTCAGGGACCTTGTTGCACTATTCCCTTTGTACTACTTTGTACTAACCACACACCCCCATACCCCTCCCCCGACACTGCCTTACAAAGCCTGATAATGGAGGTTTTCTGTAGTTATAGGTACGTGTCTACTTCAGGAACCTCACTGCTGCTATCTCTGCATTTCAGTGGCACATACACCTTGTACATTCAATTTGCCTCTTTGCACATTTAGAATTGCTATCGTGCTTGAATTTTTACAGTTGTTACATACACGTCTACCTCGGGGACCTAATTGCTGCCATCTCTGCATCCCGGTTGCACATGCTACCTTACTTTGTCAAATTGCCTCGACTGCACATCTAGAATGCCATTTAGAATTTGCCATTTGTACCCACACAACTTTTACCCCATTTGTAATATACACTATACTTAAAACTTGTAAACATTCCGCCCTCCTCTATTAGCCTTAATTGCACATTTAGTATTGCCATTTGTCCTGCATTTGCCTCCACTGCACATCTATACAGTTATGCTCATAAGTTTGCATATGGCAGAAATTGTGAAATTTTGGCATTGATTTTGAAAATATGACTGATCATGCAAAAAAACTCTTATTTAAGGATAGTGATCATATGAAGCCATTTATTATCACATAGTTGTTTGTCTCCTTTTTAAATCATAATGATAACAGAAATCACCCAAATGGCCGTGATCAAAAGTTTACATACCCTTGATTGTTCGGCCTTGTTACAGCCACACAAGGTGACACACGCACAGGTGAAAATGGCAATTAAAGGTGAATTTCCCACACCTGTGGCTTTTTAAATTGCATTTACTGTCTGTGTATAAATAGTCAATGAGGTTGTTAGCTCTCACGTGGATGCACTGAGCAGGCTAGATACTGAGCCATGCCTTTCTATGTGCCAAAGAAAGGCAAGAATGTGGTACTCATGAGCACACTGCACAGGGATGGGAGAATCTGTGGCCAGGAGCATCAAAAACCAGAGATCATCATGGATTATAATGCCACAAAAGGAGGGGTGGACAACATGGACAAGCTGGTGACTGCCTACAGCTGCAAAAGGAGGACCCTACGCTGGCATACCCTGGCAGAAATTGTGAAATGTGTTTTGCCTGCTCACTCATGTTTTCTTTACAAATGGTACATATATTACCAATTCTCCAAGGGTATGCAAACTTCTGAGCACAACTGTACATTCCACTTGTAATATACATATGCTTAATATTTGTAAATACTTATACATTTTCTGCCCTACTTTATTTGATTAGATGCTAACTGCATTTCTTGTGGTTAGATGCTAAATGCATTTTTTCTGGTTAGATGTTAACTGCATTTTGTTGTACTGTTCAATGCCAAAGTTGAATCTAATCTATCACCTGTCTCGTTAACCCCTTGTTTAGTCCCTATTTAAGTTCCTCTTGCCCCAGTGTTTCTTATTGGTCATTGTTCGTATGTCTGTGGCTGTGCTATTGGTTGCGGTGTTATTTAATCTAGGAATGTGTTATTTCATCGAGGAATCTAAGATGAACTATCCCTTTTAAAACGTCAGATGTATTCGGGTGTAAGGCTTGGTAGTGCTAAAAAAAGTCTATAAATCAATTTGAAAATGAATTCTAAAACTAACAGGCATCCAATGCAGAGACTAAATTAGGTCTTATGAGTGCAAAAACATTAGCATATCTGGAAAGCTTAGCTGGTGTGCGGTGTCCACTAGTGCCTTGTTTCCACTGGTGCCAAACAGCAGTGTATTGTGCAAAGCCCCAAGGTCACAAACTGGCACCTGTCAGCCAGTGAACATTTTATAGAGGGCTGATCGTCAATGTGGTCACATGTTCAACAACGTAGAGGGCTAGTTGTCAATGTGGTCACATGATCAACAGTGTAGAGGGCTGGTCATCAATGTGGTCACATGATCAACAGTGTAGAGGGATGGTTGTCAATTTGGTCACATGATCAACAGTGTAGAGGGCTGGTACTCAATGTGGTCACATGATCAACAACGTAGAGGGCTGGTCCTCAATGTGGTCACATGATCAACAACGTAGAGGGCTGGTCCTCAATGTGGTCACATGATAAACAGCGTAGAGGGCAGGTCGTCAACGTGGTCACATGATATACAGTATAGCGGGCTCGTCATCAGCAAGGTCACATGATCAACAGCGTAGAGGGCTGGTCATCAGCGTGGACACATGATATACAGTGTAGCAGGCTGGTCGTCAGCGTGGTCACATGATATACAATGTAGTGGGCTGGTCATCAGCGTGGACACGATATATATTATAGCGGGCTGGTCGTCAGCATGGTCACATGATAAACAGTGAAGAGGGCTGATTGTCAGCGTGGTCACATGATATACAGTGTAGCGCTGGTCGTCAGCGTGGTCACATGATATACAGTGTAGCGCTGGTCGTCAGCGTGGTCACATGATATACAGTGTAGCGGGCTGGTCATCAGCGTGGTCACATGATATACAGTGTAGCGCTGGTTGTCAGCGTGGTCACATGATATACGGTGTAGCGGGCTGGTTGTCAGCGTGGTCACATGATATACAGTGAAGCGCTGGTCGTCAGCTTGGTATCATGATATACAGTGTAGCACTGGTTGTCAGCGTGGTCCTGGTGACCTGGCTCAGCATTAATAGAACTGTAAATACATAGATCTACATGTCTGTGTAGTGGGGGGAAAGGTGGATGAAGGCAGAGCTTTTCTACAGGGCCAGTGTATGTCATGACCTTTGCTCTGTTTTTGTAACAGAAATCTGTAGGCTGGG
This sequence comes from Esox masquinongy, assembly GCA_016801175.1. Classification (NCBI taxonomy): domain Eukaryota; kingdom Metazoa; phylum Chordata; class Actinopteri; order Esociformes; family Esocidae; genus Esox; species Esox masquinongy. The sequence continues at coordinate 8,553 of JACXGI010004804.1, forward strand.
ATCTGCAGGCTGGGATCTGTGAACTGTGGTCCTGTTGACTGTGGTCCTATAGAATGTGGTCCTGTAGAGAGGGATCTATAGATGGTGGTCCTGTAGACTGGGGTCCTATAGAATGTGGTCCTGTAGAGAGGGATCTATAGACGGTGGTCCTGTCGACTGTGGTCCTGTCGAGAGGGATCTATAGACTGGGATAATGTGGACTGTGGTCCAGTAGACTGTGGTCCTGTAGTGACATCATGCTTCCTGTAACCATTCAAACTGAATGCATATATTCACACTCTCCATGGCCAACCTGAAAAGAGTCATCAAGATGGCTAAAAATGACCACAAACTGCGGATTGAGGAGAACTTCAACAACAACTCCGAACCCCAATGCATGCGGCAGGTCATCCAAGCCATCACAGACTACCGGCCAAAGCCAGCGATGTCTCCTTCACCGACGAGTTAAGCAGGTTCTACGCACGCTTCGACAGGGACAACAAAGAGCCAGCCATTAAAGCTGAACTCCCCCAGACCCCCCCCCCCACTGTGCAGGGTGAATGCATGCAAGGCTGCTGGTCCTGATGGCGTCCCCGTGCAGGAGCTCAGAGCATGTGCTGGGCAGCTGGCCGAGGTCTTTACTGATATTTTCAACATGTCTCTGGCCCAGGTGGTTGTCCCAACGTGCTTCAAGACTGCAACCATTGTGCCAGTGCTGAAGCAGTTGACTCCATCTAGCCTGAATGACTTCCGATCTGTCACACTCACCCCCCACGATCATGAAGTGCTTTGAAAGACTAGTTCTGGCCCACCTTAAGTCCTGGCTCCCACCAAAACTGGATCCCTACTAGTTTGAATACTGGTCGAACAGGTCTACAGAGGATGCCCTCTTCACAGCTTTACACTCTGTCCTGACCCACCTGGACAAAACCAACACCTATGTGAGAATGCTGTACATAGACTTCAGCTCAGCATTCAACAGTCATTCCCTCTAGGCTGGTCAACAAACTCCATGACCTGGGGATCAGCCCCTCTCTCTGCAACTGGACTTTGGACTTCCTAACCAACAGACCCTAGTCTGTCAGGTTAGACAACTTCACCTCCTCCACCCTGATACTGAACACTGGTGTTCCACAAGGCTGTGCGCTGAGCCTCCTCCTGTACTGCCTCTTCACCCACGACTGCTTCCTGTACACAGTTCCAACACCATCATCAAGTTTGCAGACAAAACCACGGTGGTATGCCTTATCAGTGACAATGACGAGTCAGTCTACAGGGAGGAGGTCAAGTGCCTGGCGGCATGGTGCGCTGACAGCAACCTGGCCGTCAACGCAAAGAAAACCAAGGAGCTCATTGTGGATTACTGGAAGTCTAAAGGCTGCGGTCACGCCCCAGTTCTCATCGATGGCGGTGAGGTGGAGCGAGTGTCCAGCTTCAAATTCCTGGGTGTCCACATCTCCGAGGACCTCTCCTGGACCCTCAACACCTCAGCCCTGGTCAAAAAGGCACAGCAGCGCCTGTACTTTTTGAGGAGGCTGAAGAAGGCCCGCCTGTCCTCCAAGATCCTTGTGAACGTTTACTGCTGCACAGTTGAGAGCATTCTGACAAACTGCGCCACAGGGTGGTTTGGCGGATGCTCCGTAGGCCCTGCAACGGGTGGTGAAAACCGCACAGCACATCACTGGTGCCCAGCTTCCTGCCATCTCAGACCTCCAGCAGAAGTGGTGTCTGCACAGGGCACGCGGGATCATCAGGGACCCTTCTTACCACAAAACTCATGCCACAAACTGTTTGCCCTCCTTCCATCAGGCAGGCGGTACAGGTCTCTTCGGTCCCGCAACAGCAGGCTCAGAAACAGCGTCGGAAAAAATTAAGAGACCACTGCACCTTTTTCTTTCCTTTCCAAAAAAAGTCGAAAAGGAAGGTTTTGAGTGAGGAACAGAAGGGTTAGAATTAAGAGACCACTGCAAATTGAACGCTTCTGTTCCTCACTCAAAACTTTCCTTTTCAACTTTTTAGGAAAGGAAAGAAAAAGTTGCAGTGGTCTCTTAATTTTTTCCGGAGCTGTACTGTAACCCTGCTGAACTCTGTGACCCAGAGAACTCTGAACTCTGAACCCTAACCATACCCTCCCTCCGCCTCTCTGGGACCTTGTTGTACTACTCCCTTGTACTACTCTAACACTGCCTTTCTATACCTGATAATGGTATGTGCCCATGACTCTGAGTCACTAGGTATGTGTCTACCTCAGGAACCTCACCGCTGATATCCTTGCATTTCAGTGGCACATGCACCTTGCACATTCAATTTGCCTCTTTGCACATTTACTTAATACTTTTAAATGTAAATGTTCTGCCCTCTTCTATTTGCACTTCTGGTTAGATGACATCTGCATTTCGCTGTACTGTACTTGTACTGTTCAATGACAATAAAGTTGAGTCTAATCTAATTACTGTCTTATGTATAAACACATACTCACTGTCTCAAATAACATACACTGAACAAAATTGTAAACACAACACTTGTTTTTGCCCCCATTCATCATGAGCTGAATTCATTGATCTAAGACTTTCTCTATGTACACAAAAGGCCTATTTCTCTCAAATATTGTTCACAAATCAGTCTAAATCTGTGTTAGTGAGCACTTGAATGCACATAGATACCGAGGCCCATTGTTGTGCCATTCATCCACGACCATCACCTCATATTGCAGCATTTTATTGTGGCCAGCCTAAGGCACACCTGTGCAATACTCATACTGTCTGATCAGCATCTTGATATGCCACACCTGTGAGGTGGATGGATTATCTCGGCAAAGGAGAAGTGCTCACTAACACAGATTTAGACTGATTTGTGAACAATATTTGAGAGAAATAGGCCTTTTGTGTACATAGAGAAAGTCTTAGATCTTTGAGTTCAGCTCATGATAAATGGGGGCAAAAACAAAAGTGTTGCGGTTATAATTTTGTTCAGTGTATATAGGGAATGTATACATATTACAACTCCTCACAATGGCAGTCTGGACTTCTTGGAAAAAGATTTTGGGTCTGGTTGGTGTTTCTGCCCCTAGCCTGGCCTGAATGCTAGAAAATAAAACGTGCGCGAACTGCCGGAATATGCCATGTCAAAGCACAAACCCCCGGAAAACAAATGTATGCAATCTATGCGCAAATGGTGATCATGCACACACTTTCAAATGTAAGTATAAATTAACCTTTAGCTGTCTCTGCCTTTAAAAGCAAGAACAGCTATTATTAAGGGGGAAAAAAATGCTGTGGAATACATGTGTTACACAAGGAGTAAATGAATAGCCGGTGGCCTTGTTCTGTTGTGTGAATTCTGTGGAGGTTTCCATGGTCACAATATGCTGTAACATTCACCCTGAAGCACAGCAACAAAATGCAACATATCAACTTCGAGCTATAGAAACCTTAAAATAACTGTAGATAGCCCGTTGTCATACAGTTGTGCTCAAAAGTTTGCATACCTTTGGAGGATTGATAATATATGTATCATTTGTAAAGGAAACATGAGTGAAAACACATTTTCTTTCTTATGGGATTCACATTCAACTGTAGGTCATAACAGAATGGCACAATCATAAAACAAAACATGGCAACAAAGAAAAAAATGAACTGACCCCTGTTCAAAAGTCTGCATACCCTTAGTTCTTAATACTGTGTATTGCCCCCTTTAGCATCAATGACGGCGTTCAGTCTTTTGTAATAGTTGTCTATGAGGCCCCGAATTCTTGCAGATGGTATAGCTGCCCATTCATCTTGGCAAAATGCCTCCAGGTCATGCAAAGTCTTTGGTCGTCTTGCATAAACCGCACGTTTGAGATCTCCCCAGAGTGGCTCAATGATATTAAGGTCAGGAGACTGTGATGGCCACTCCAGAACCTTCACCTTTTTCTGCTGTAACTACTGGAAAGTCAACTTGGCCTTGTGCTTAGGGTCATTGTCATGCTGGAAAGTCCAAGAGCGTCCCATGCACAGCTTTCGTGCAGACAAATGCAAATTGTCAGCCAGTATTTTCTGATAAAATGTTGCATTCATCTTGCCATCAATTTTCACAAGATTCCCCATGCCTTTAGAGCTCACACACCCCCAAATCATCAGTGAGCCACCACCATGCTTCACAGTGGGGATGGTATTCTGTTCACTATAGGCCTTGCTGATCCCTCTCTAAACATAGCGCTTATGGTTGTGACCATAAAGCTCTATTTTGGTCTCATCACTCCAAATTACAGTGTGCCAGAAGCTGTGAGGCGTGTCAAGGTGTTGTCGGGCATATTGTAACCAGGGCTTTTTGTGGCATTGGCGCAGTAAAGGCTTTTTTCTGGCAACTCGACCATGCAGCTCATTTTTGTATCGTCGTATTTTGCTCCTTGAAACAACCACACAGTCTTTTTCCAGAACAACCTGTATTTCTCCTGAGGTTACCTGTGGGTTTTCTTTGTACCCCAAACAATTCTTCTGGCGGTTTTGGCTGAAATCTTTCTTGGCCTACCTGACCTTGGCTTGGTTTCAAGAGATCCCAGAATTTTCCACTTCTTAATAAGTGATTGAACCGTACTGACTGGCATTTGCAAGGCTTTGGATATCCTATTCCATCTTTATAAAGTTCCATTACCTTGTTACGCAAGTCTTTTGACAGTTCTTTTCTGCTCCCCATGGCTCAGTATCTAGCCTGCTCAGTGCATCCACATGAGAGCTAACAAACTCATTGACTATTTACACACAGACAGTAATTGCAATTTAAAAAGCAACAGGTGTGGGAAATTCACCTTTAATTGCCATTTTCACCTGTGTGTGTCACCTTGTGTGTCTGTAACAAGGCCAAACATTCAGGGGTATGTAAACTTTTGATCAGGGCCATTTGGGTGATTTCTGTTGTCATTATTATTTAAAAAGGAGCCAAACAATGATCAGTCATATTTTCTAAATCAATGCCAAAATTTCACAATTTCTGCCAGGGTATGCAAACTTATGCGCACAACTGTATATGTATACAGGGTTGGGTAGGTTACTTTTTAAATGTAATCCGTTACAGTTACAATTTTTCTGTCCACATTTGTAATCAGTAACGTAACTTTTTGATTACTCAAACTCAGTAACGTAATCTGATTACTTCGATTTACTTTTAGATTACTTTCATATTAAGAGGTATTGGAAAACAAATAGGAATAGCCCATCACCAACTGAACACCTTTTGCGGGATCAATCAATGTTAGAGTTTACATAGCTGGCCAAAAACGGAATTCGCATTTTACCTTATGGGTTGTGTATGCTACAGTGCCTTTGGAAAAGGGTTTCTAAACCATTGCTTTTTACTTCAAAATGATTGGGCTAGATCTCTACATTACACGCTAAAGGTCTGTCAGATATTCAGTCATTCCAATTAATCCAATAAACCTCGATCTTCCAGAATCTGACTTTTTATCTGAACATAACACAAAATCTAATGATGCTTAAGCCTGTTCTGTTATTTGTGTTTTATTCATGTTTTTAATTGCTTCAAAACCTTGTTGAAAAATAAATGGCAATTACTCGAAAAGGGTATTGACATTGTTGTATATAAAGGTTAAGATATCCGTAGGTTTCCGCGCATAAACTAAATCTGCAGTAGTCTGATGATTTGCTCCACAACCAACATTGTCAAAATTTTGCAGAAACCCCCGGCACGCGATTGCACGTTTGCAATCGTGAACACCCGCACAGAAATATGATTTACCCGCGCGAACGTAACCTGCGATTATTATGGCCACCTGTGATAGATTTTCAAAACGCAAATGAAAGAAATAAACTGTGATTATAAATCTGCACTTTTAGCTTAAAATAAATGACGTCAGCAGTCAATGATAACCAATTAACACAATTTTCAGAGATGCAAAGCAAGCAGAATCACATGGCCTACCTGTATGGACGGAGTTGATGTGGCTGTGTCAAATGCAAATAATCATCCTTTGGCAGAGTGCTTCCCAATACACCTTTTCTCCCCAAATGTCGTGGTAAATTCCATATAATGTTTTATCTTGAAGGCAGCACCATGCTACAGCTATCTAACAAATAGTTGCTTAATTTATTAAACAATTCCTGTAAAAGTTCTTCGGTGCAACTCGTCCTGGCTGTGTTGTTCGGTTCATTTGACAAATAAACCTTGAAACTTGAAAAAGATATAACACCAGGTAGGCCTATTGCCTGTCATTGTTCTGAGAATTATGGAGTAGATAACTAAATTACATTTTATATGAGTCGGCTAATATTATCGAAGATATACTCTGTTTTTAACAGCCATCCAACCAACCAAAACCGGAGAAATTTAAACTAGCGCTTTCTCCGTCACTAAACTAGTTATGCGCGTCCACCTTTGCGCACATGATGATCACACACACAACTGAGGCGCGCAATTCATATTTTGGTTCAAATAACCATGTTTTTATAACATTAAATAATAAACTCAGACATACAACGTGTCATAATTATTTCGCGCACCTATTCTTTTTCAATCGAAGTAATCCAAATGTAATCATAAATAAATATTTTTTTCAAAAGTATCTGTAATCCGATTACAATATTTTTGTTGGTAACGTAACGGATTACATATACTGTTTTTTGTAATTCTTTACATGTAACGGATTACTTGTAAGCCGTTACTCTCCAACACTTTATGTATATTATTATATCACTTGGCAAATATCTTTGTGTGTGTGTGATCAGAACAAAACAATGGACAATAGGTAAATGTTCACAACTCAAATATGTTATTAAGTGTATTAAGTGAATACAACTAAACCTAAAATATACAGCTCGAGTAGTCGCTCTTAAATCAGCTAAACTTGGTAAACCATAGTCCAATAAAATGTCCACTCCTCCAATCAACAAAAACCCAGATAAATGCAAATCAATTAAGCATATCTTCACCAGCCTAAACAAAAAAAACAATGGCGTGGCAACAAAAGACAAGAGAAAAATAAGAATACCAAGATGATCTCACCACATGGTAAGCAGTCCTTCAGTTGGTAAGTATATTGTTCTTGGAGGCAGAGCAGTACTTCTTTAGGCAGAACTTGACCTTAGTTTCCAAACCATCCTGTAAATCCTGGGTTCCAACAAACACTCCCCAGATCTGGCCAAACATTTCTCCCCTCCCCCTCCAACCAATTCACTTTCTTTTTACCTTTTCCCCTCCCCCATACCTCACAATCTTTTAACCCATAAAGAGACAGAGACAGTAGTCAATTGCTATACTATTGAAAATAAGGCCTAAATTCCCAAGACCCCACATACCTTCTTGATTAGTTAGATTGTATTACCTTAAATACCAACATAGCCTGGGACTTAAGACCCATTTAACTTTGTGTCAATAGACCTAATCAATATTTAAAATGTAGACATTTGTGTAACTTTTGTTACCATGTAAGGACAGCAATGCAATCCAAAACCTCTTTCAGTAACCATAACATGTTCATCGAAAGTGACATTTAATATCAGTTAGCACAGCCTGCTCCATCATCATCTGCAATTTTATTTTGTCATTATCAACATTTCTAATTTGATTCACAACTCTGAATGGCCTGAGTAAAAAGCTATTTAATTTCAGTCTTTGGATCAATAGCTCCTAATGTAGCCTATCTCACTTTCATCTCTTGGCAACGAACGGCATTTATAATTGTATTGACAGTATTGACCAGTATTGACTAAGCTTGGGGAGGGTTGGCACCACATCCAGTGAACTAGAATAAAGTGCCATTTCATTAGAGCTTTATGCATGTATAGACCTCATAAACAGTCTGTTTTACAATGTTATGGAAATAGAAGAAAGGATCTTTGAAAAGTGAAGGAGACAGTGAGGGAAACATGCAAACTACATTGCTTCATGGAACTACAGCTGACGGGGAAGTGTGTATCATGAGGAAATTAAATCAAACTGTAATGTGTTATGATGATAGACACAGATGGATGTGTTCTGTATAAGTATACCCATACAATCTATTCACGGTTTGCACATTTTGTCACGTTTTTAATGTTTGTTTGAGGGCTGATCTACATTTGTCTCAATAAATCCTCTATGAGCCCTGATGAAGGTTTGGTCTTGCGCATTGCTGATGATTGAAAACATGATATCGTCTCATGTGAAGGCAAATATTTAGGCTTGACACTTTAAATTACGTTGAGCTTATAAATGTTTTATAGTGCCTTCGTTTTGCCTTTATAATTACCACGTCTGTTTAAAATTATTTACAACCATATGTCTTGTTTATAAAGGGTTCATTAACATTCCTTGATTGCCTGACAAATATTAATGTCAAATGTGACATAATCTGCTATTTCTGTTAGGACACAAATCAGTGCTTTTAAAAGGGTGACATAAGTACTGCTCTAACTATTTATTAAAGGGGGTGTCATGAATAATTACAATTATTATTTTGATGTTAATAATATATTAGGCCCTGTTATTAAAACTTCACTAACAATTCAGTCTTCAAAGCAAACTTGCATAATTCACTCCCACATCATGGATTGTAGCTTAATTAAAGCAACACCAGTTCATATTCAAACTACCTCTCCCTTTATGGCGTACTCATTATACGCACTTTTACTAACCCTAACAAAACCTTTAAAAACTGTATATATAAAAAAACTATTTCCATGGCACAATGAATCCCTACAATATTCAATGTTTGTTTTTTCACTTGAACTGAAATTGAGTTAATTTTGTGTCAGCAACCAGGTGAGCAAAAATGACAAAGGTGACTGATTGACTGATTATTGATTTATTTAGGGGTGGCTAATTAATAATTTAGTGGGGCTAAAGCCCGCCTTAAAATAGGCCTAGCGACGTTCCTGTTTCAAATCAAATTAGCAAAGTTGGTTAAGTCTTGCGTTAGAATTTATGTTAAGGTTATGCTTTGTTTTCTCAAGTGTGCCCATGTATAGTTCAACTGATTCTGCAGAAGAATGGGTGGAGTTTCTGAAACATCAGCCAGTGAGGCAGGGGGTGCGTGTATAAGCAGTTTTGATAACTGCTGATGTAAAAAGTGCTTTACAAAGTAAATGTCATTGATACATTGAAGCCACAAGGACATCGTCACATCATTGATATGGGTGTAGATGACTTTTCAGAATCAGAATCACCTTTAACTGCAACCACGTTTCCAACATAGTTGGGATGCTGCGTAAAATGCAAATAAAAACAGAATACAATGATGTGGAAATAATTTAATCCCTATTTTTAATTGAAAATAATACAAAGACAACATATCAAATGTTGAAACTGAGAAATGTTATTGTTTTTGTAAAAATTAATGCCAATGTTGAATTTGATGCCAGCAACATGTTTCAAAAAGGTTGGGACAGGGGCATGTTTACCACTGTGTTGCATAACCTCTTCTTTTAACAACACTCTGTAAGCTGAGGAGACCAATTGCTGTAGTTTTGAAAGTGAAATGTTTTCCCATTCTTGCTTGTTATAGGATTTCAGCTGCTCAACAGTTCAGGGTCTCCTTTGGTGTTTTTTTCGTTTCATAATGTGCCAAATGTTTTCCATGGGTGACAGGTCTAAACTTCAGACTGGCCAGTTTAGATCCCGGACTCTTTTACTACGGAGCCATGCTGTTATAATACATGCAGAATGTGGTTTGATATTATCTTGCTGAAATAAGCAAGGCCTTCCCTGAAAAAGATGTTGTCTGGATGGCAGCATATGTTGCTCCAAAACCTGTATATATTGTTCAGCATTAATGGTGCTTTCACAGATGTGCAAGTCACCCATGCCATGTACACTAATGCACCCCCATACCATCATGGATTCTGGCTTTTGAACTGTGCACTGATAACAAGCCAGATGTCCCTCTCCTGTTTAGCCCAGAGGACGCAGCATGCATAATCCCAAAAATAATTTCAAATTTTGATTTGTCAGACCACAGGACAGTTTTGCACTTTTCCTCAGTCCATCTTAAATAAGCTTGGGCCCAAAGAAGGCGGTGGCGTTTCTGGATCTTATTTATGTATGGTTTCTTATTTGCATGGTAGAGTTTTAACTTGCATTTGTGGATACAGCAGCAAAGTGCTTACAAACAATGTTTTTCGGAAGTGTTCCTGACCCCATGCAGTGTTTTCCACTACAGAATCGTGTCTGGTTTTAATGCAGTGTTGCCCGAGGGCCCGAAGATCACGGCCATCCAAAATTGGTTTTCGGCTTTGTCCCTTGTGTACAGAGATTTTTCACGATTCTCTGAATTTTTCATGATATTATACACTGTATATGATGAGATCCCAAACCCTTTACAATTTTACTTTGAGAAACATTATTCTTAAATCGTTGCACTATTTGCCCGCGCAGTCTTTCACAGAGTGGTGAACCCCTCCCCATCTTTACTTCTGAAAGACTCTTTCAGAATTCTCTTTCTATACCCAATCATGTTACTGACATGTTTCCAATTAACCTAAATAGTTGTGAGATGTTCCACCAGGTTTTTTTTAGCATTACACAATTTTTCCAGTCTTATTTGAAACATGTTGCTGGCATCAAATTCAAATTGAGCCTTTACAGTTTCAACATGTTTTCTTTGTAGTATTTTCTATTGAATTTAGGGTTTAAATGATTTTCACATCATTGCATTCTGTTTTTATTTTCATTTTACATAGCGTCCCAACTTTTGTGGAAACAGAGTTGTGCACTACTTTTAAAGAGTTTGGGGTCACTTGTTTTTCATGAAAACATACAGTACATACTGTTGTCAATGTTTTCATTCTCACCATTTTTTACTGTGTGTAGTTGCTGCTAGTGGTAAACAAATGTTACAGACAGTGACAACAGTTTCAAATAGGAATGTGTTATGTTTGCCCATCACTTGTAGAGATTTTTAGCTCGCAGTGATTACAGTTAGCTGAAGTTTGTCATTGTCATACATGGAAATCTGACTGAATCATTTTGTACAGTTTTGACCCATAGACTACTTTGAGGGTGAAAACCCATCTGACTGGTAAAATAGTGAAATTATCCTTGAAGTCCTTAAACTGCCATATTCTTCTTCTAATCATTTAAAGTATTAAAAACATCTATGTGCATTTACAATGACTGCTAGGGGCCATAAAAACACACTAATGTAAATTATTTTTTTCATTCTACCCCTCAACGATCCACATGTGTGGATCATGTTCAGTGATTTGAACTTCTAGTTTGCTTCCCAAAAAACAAAATGTATTCTTTTCAGTCAAAGCCTATATCAGCCAGCCTGCCTACCAAACATCCTCCTTAATGTGTTCTAGATTACGTTGACACTTACAAGTATGTGGGTATATGGCTTGACTGCTCACTGTCAATCAAAACTCACCTTCAGACTTCTCACTGTCATATCGCCCACCTTCAGACAAAAGTCAAATCCAGAATTGGGTTCTCATTCTGCAACAAGCCCTCCTTCACCAATGCTCCCAAGTATATACTTTTAAAAAAACGAGCATGTTGCCCGTCTTCAGCAAAGGTGATATGGTCTGTAGTTTTGCCTCTCAAAGGCTCTTTAATAAATTAGATGTAATTTACCACACTGCCATCTGTTTTGTCACCAGTGCCCATTTCAATACTCATCACCGTGAACTTTACAGTCTGGTTCACTGGTCTTCACTATATACACATTGCCAGATTCACTGGTAGAAGTCCATTTAAGGCAAATGCCCCCCTCTGCCTTAGCCTACTCCAAAATATCTCTTACTCCAGTAGTAACCTGCTCTCCGATAGATATCTCACTCCCTCCTCAAGCCTACATTTCTTTTGGTTGTCATTCACACAGTCTGCCATCACCAATGGCCGGAAGGCATTGCAAAAGACTGTTAAGCTTTTAACTTTCAGTACCGCTCACACCTTCAAAAATTCAAGAAACCCACCTAATCAATTCACTCGTTAAATCCGTCAAACCTGTCTTAATATGCGTCTCGTTGCAGTTATTACAATTTCACTGGCTATTCCCTTGTGCATCATGTTTATTTGTATTCACACTTTACATTATTTATGTGGATATTTCTTATGTTTTCATCTTTCAATTAAATGCCTTTGGCCAGGTCGTCAATGAAAATGATAATTTGTTCTCCATTGAAGAAATAATGGTTAGATAAATAAATCTGCTCTAAAATGCGTGCTCTAGGCTGCATAATTCAAAACTACACTTAGAAAAAATCTTAATATAAGTTGAAAACTTTGAAATGCATATTATTATCAATTGAAAATGATTTAGTTTAAATTATTAATAACATGCAGAATGCTTGATGCACATGGGAGTTTTCATTACTCAAGATTGCACTGGAGGCAAATATGCCTTGAAGGTAGAAATTAATGATGTTGGTTAACTCAGTGGAAAGGGCGGGGCTTGCATTTCAAATGGTCTGAATGTTCTGAAAGGACTTTTGACCAAGATTTGTGCTTGTCCCTTCCCTAAACACTAACCCTTACTTTAAGCATTGCCTAACCCTAATCTTAACTCTTCCTTAATTGTTTTAAGTGTAAACATCATTATACAATTACTTCATCTGGGCCACATTTCTCCAACATTGCATCTAATATTGTACTGCTATGTACTGTGCAGTCAGAAAGTATTCAGACCCCTTCACCTTTTTTAATGTTACAGCCTTCTTCAAAAATGTTTTTTCATCATCTATCTAGATACAATACCACATAACAACCAAGGAATAAATGTTTTTAAGAAGTGTTGGCAAATTTATAAAAACAAAAATAAAATCAGTAATATCAAATGTATATGAGCATTCAGACCCCATTACTCAGTGATTTGTTGAAGCACCATAGGCAGTGATGAAGGCTTGGAGTCTTCTTGGGTATGATGCAGCAAGCTTGATACACATGTATTTGGGGACCGTTAATGCTGCAGACATTTTTTGGTACGCTAGATCTGTGTCTCAACACAATCCTGTTATTGTGTATGAATTGATGGGGGACAAAATCTATTTAATACATTTTTTAATTTAGAAAAGGTATGTGTGTCTGAATACTTTCTGAATGCATTGTATATGCAAGTGAAGCATTGAAGCCGACATCCTCAACTAAACAATGGCACCACAACAACCGTAATCATTTCTCTAAGCCCTTTATCATACTTCTTTCTTGCAAAGCTGTCTATCCAACAAAAAATGTAGGATCTCAGTGCCTCCCTATTAATGTGCTATTTCCCCGGCCAAGCAACTCAAGACCAGCATGAACAGGCAGGAGCCCAAAAACCAAACACAGCAGATCAAATAATGAGAGAATGGAGACTGATTGACAGCTGGAGCCCATACTGTAGTAAATACATTGTATCTGAGTTAGCTACCAAAGCAAGAGCCAGGGAGAGAGGCACTTCACAGGGGAGTGGTTGTAGCTACGTATAGCCAGCGGGCCCAGGGAGAGTCACTGAGGGTAATCCAATATCGATATTAATCCAAAGTAGATCCGTAAAAGAAGACACAGAGAGAGAGGGAGCTCAAGTACAGCATGCCCGAGCCGTGCCGTAAAAATCCGTGCTCTGTGCTGCTGCGTGGGTGTATCCATAGCAACGCCTCTACTGGCAATTCTGCTTAATGACAAGATGGAGAGCGGTTAGCTATGAGGCTGCTACTTTTTGTCATTATAAACTCAGGCAAAACTCGAAGAGCATTATTATTTCCTGGGAAATAACCTGTCCTGTTTACTCAGACAATGTTCTGGTCTAATATTTGACATTCAATTGGGGAGTTGTAGATTTCTACGTAACCATGATCATCTCTACAACCAAGTCACAAATTGATTACATCTGACACCACCTAGATTCCACAAGCTGTGCTGTCCAAAGCCCTTTACTTGTGTTATATAAATACTGCACCTATTGAAATTCTCATCCTCTGTGGCAAGGCTGCCTATCACATAATTTGGCCATGAAAAACGCCTTTGCTATTGCCTTTAGCACAATCCAGCCACACAAACCATGTTTTTATTTGTTTGTTTGAGGATTGTGCATACATGACTCCCTGCATCAATTTCATTGAGATGCCGGATATATGAAATATTCTGTATGTATTATTGAGCGAGAGTCCATTCAATTTCTGGAAGGTTCTATGAGCGCCTCTTAGAAGAACATCCATTGTCGGTGCTGTTCCATGGAACTAGTGCTGTGTGTGTTTGTTTGGATGTGAGTATGCACCTGAAAACATTAAATGTATGAAACTTTGATAAATGCCATGTTTTTTTCCTGTTAAAGTGTCTTTCAGAGTGCCAATAATGGCAGCTAGGGGAGATAGGTAAAAGACAGGCCCACAGAAGTGCATGTTAGCTACAAAAGAGAGGGTGGGAGGGGAACAAGGTCACTCTCCCATCAGAAACAATTATGGTATGGTTTCTTTCCACTTTATGACAGGACTTATGTAAGGAAGCCCATTCCAGCCACCATATTTCTAAAACTGTATGAGATACGCAAGTCAGCATATCTTAGATACATCTCAGTTTTCTACATATTAGTAAGATATGTGTCTTCATTTGTGATATTCTCTTATTATTTCTTTATTCCCATGGTACCGAGCTTCGTACCAAAGGGCCGCTGGCAGACATGTGGGAGTTGACATTTTCCATGTAGTTGAATAAAAACAATAATAATAATCAGGGGTGGATCTTAAGGATTTTTGGCACTAGCCAGCCACTAGGCTAAAATTTCCATTAGCCTGCGTAAAATGTTACTAGCCCTGTTTGTAACTTTATTTACAGAGTAACGAACAGGACTAGTAGTTTATAAATGGGTGTTTTCTATATATTTTTCCAGTGTTCATATTAAAATAGTCTGTACACAATATTATATAACCACTTAGAATGAGAGAACAGTTTTGTAACTGCAAGTCATCCAAAAATATTCAACCGAGTGTAATTAGCAAAAAAAAAATATTATTTAAATAGTGCATAGGCCTACAAAAGTATTCACTCAAACGTAGGCTGCATTCAGGATACTGTAACGTTTACTTTACATTCAATGAACATTAACGGCAGCTGGTAGGCTAATGAACATGATATTACTACTGGTGGTGTTTAATAGTGATCATGACAAATATGTATAAAACACACTAACAGGTTGCAAACGTTCAGTCTACTGAACGCATCCTTACTGTTTGGGCGCTAAACTAATTCTAAAATGATTGACATGTTTCGTACAGAGACAAAGATATTAGAACTACATAGTTGTAGCTACAGTAACCAAGGTGGCGGGGCTTAGCGAAGGTTCCGACTCTATTTTAAGGCGAGTCTGGCGGACTGATTATAAGCCTTATAAAACGAGGGCTGATGACTCCTTATCTTCAGTCACCGCATTTAAAACTCCCTCGAATAAATCGGCAGAAGTTCACTCGCCCGATGGACTAGTGGTTCTAAAATTAGACTCGCCGAAATGTAAACTACTCGCCTGAGGCGACCAGGCGAGCTACATTTCCAGCCCTGATAATTCACATGTCTTGGCTGCTGTTTGATCCAAAATAAGAGAGTGAAAGTGTCTGAGTTACTTTTTATTTGCAGAGGCAAAGGCCTAGAAAAGCTTTGCTTTTTACCCTGCATGAAGTCCCTGTCCAGCTCCATCTGTCATTGGATCACTGATTTCCTGACCAACAGGACATCAAGACTGGTATGCACAGTTTGCGCTCTGTATCCCTCAGCACTGGAGCGCCAAAAGGATGTGTGCTCTCACCCCTCCTCTACTCACAGTCTACCTTCAACAATTTAAATGTCAAGCTGTTCAAGTTTGTAGAGGACACGGCTCTGGTGCGTTCAAAATACCTTAACACAGACAAAACCGTGAAGATGATGGTTGACTTCAGGAAACATCTCCCCACCTTGGCTGCTTGAGGTCGAGGACTCAGATCTTACATAGACTGAATCATTCAAATTCCTAGGGACCATCATTTCCCACAGTATCAGGTGGGAGGGCAATATCATAGTGATCACCCAGAAGGCCCACCAGTGGACATGCCACTTAGACGCCTGAAAATATTAAAAATCTCCCAGTCAATCCTGACCTGGCTCTATACCATGATTGCTGAGTCCATCTTCACCAGGTGAACTGCAATGTATTGCGCGAAGAAGGTGGCAACCACCTCCCCAATGAATAATTCTGTGGCCCTCAGCCAGCAGACATGTGTCCTACAGAGACTAAAAAATCTTCACCACATCAAGCCACCTCCAAATGACTGACGTAACCGCTGCACGATACTGTATCCAAAACTCTGCCCACCTCCTGGCATCTAGATAGAGCTACTGGAACTGTAATTCTGTAAATGTTCCAACTGTAAATATGTATAGGATATCCTCATTGTGATTCAGTAGGGATACCCCTGTGTGTTTAGCTTAATAATTAACAAGGTTGCAGTAGTTTTTTTGCAGTTATAGACACGATAGGCCCAGGAGTTTTTCCAGGAGTAAAACAAATGTTGTTGTTTTTTATCTGCTCCCATCATAGCCTAGATAAAATCGCATTTCAGATTGATACATATCTCGTTTAATTTATTTTGGTGGGAATGGGCTTCGGTACTTATCCAGTTTTCTGCTGAGACTACCACTTATTGATGTGCTCTGTACTCAACCTCCTACCAGAATCTGCAACAAACCACGTGAACCTTACTTTACTGTACCAGCAGATTTACCATATTCTCCAAAGGGACAAACACACATTTCTCCACCACCATTCTCTTTTTAATAAAGTGTTCCAGCTAATATAGTCACAGTAAACCTCAAGTCCACTGGACAGCTTGAATGATCATCAGTTGATAAGCTTTATTGAATGTGAATGTTTGGTGGAGTATTTATGTCAACAGCTCATTGAGAGCACAGTTGAAATAGAGCCTAGGGGTTTTATTCCTGTTATTCATGTGGACGGAATCGACCGCTGGCAGTAGAAAATGAGTATGCGCTATAGGCTATTAGCAGTAAATTTGTCATTGATATTGACTGAGAGAATTGCCATATACAAACCACTTTACGGTCAGATTCGCATTGCCAGATGAAATCTATGAGAGCCGTATGTCGTCGATAGGGGACGCTACTTTATTGTACGTGGATAGTTTTGCTCTATAGACTGCCTGTTCCAGATGTTATGAGCACACATGCACTTTCACCAAATCACAATTTGCCTATCAAATCCTTACACTTGCATGGCAATTTTGAACACCACATCCAGATGACATACATGTGCATAATAATTTTCATAGACTGTGGTGGTTACGTGATTTATGTGGTTTCCACGGCGTTCAGCTCGCCCCGTCGGCTGTGGATAGTTCAGATATAAGGAATGGTCACCTCTAATCCAGATGCTAATATAAACCCAAACTGACATCAGATCAGCACAGGGGCAACCTCTTGCACTGGTTTGATGTAAGTCTGCGCATCCGCCTATCTGTAGCACACTACAGCCAACAGTTCTAGGAGGAGGGGGCTGTAACTGTGCAGCAATTCACCTCGGGTCGGAAACCACGCCGCACCACCGCTGGCTGACAGTCCCGCCTGTAGAACATTACCGCGCGTATTCAGTCGGAGTGATATTCTCTAAATCATGTTCATTCTGAACATGTATAGTCTATATTGAGTATAGACATAGGACAATTTTATCCAGACAAAATATTGCATTAAAATAGGCACTGGGAGATCGGAGAGATGTGAGCAGGCATCGTTGCTCTGCGGTTGGTGTCTGGGTGATCAGACACCTCCAAACGTAATGTGTGGATAAGTAGTCTGCCCATCCAGTGCGCTCTGTGAGAGAAAACATGAAGTCGTCTCGTGAATGATTTAATTGTATATTTCACGATAACAACAGTAATAAAATTCAACAGTGTAAGTGCTCAGCACCAAAACTATAGATTTGCACTATTTTGCAAGTTTAAGTAAGTCGATCAGCGCTGAAACCGTGGACGATTACTATGCCAGAATGGGTCTACTACGATTTTTATTTTTCTGTGGACTATTGCACATCCAAGTCAACGGTAAGTCCTGAAAACAAAAACTTTATTTTGTTTACCACAATGAACTTTCTAGTACAAACGTTTTGTTCCTGTTTTCCGTCGACCATCTCTGCGTAAGTAGATGGTATGGCAACCTACAGCATCAACTAACTTGCCTTTCATTAGAACACCTGCATTGGTGTAGTATTTGGCCTCAAATGGTCTGTTTGGACCGAATTTCCTAACATAAGAAAAGGCAAGCGAAAAGGAGTGCCATGTTTGGTCACTTTGCGCGCTCAGTGCGTCCCAACATGTTTGGGTGCTGCTCTTTTCAATTAGGCTTTGCAGCACTCCAGACCGTTTTATGAATATTTTGTCAGATGTCATTTTATCGAATTTTCTCGTTTAAATTTATTAAGGGTCATGCATTGCAGATTGAGTTGCTTGGTTTAGATGCTCCTAATTATTTAGTTAATTCATTCAGCTTATTAAGTGCAATTTTATTAGAGACAAATTGTAATGTTTGACTTTGCCCTTGGCTGATAATTGAATTCGCCATTTATTCGGGTTGAATGTAACGCCACCCAGTGCTTGGCAGAATTGCTCAGGTGGCTGGCATGCAGTATTCAATACGCGCAATCTTTAAATTCTTTTGGAATTTTGTTGCTGATAACACATTGTTACCCTAACCCTTTCACATTTGATAGACACCATTGATATCTTAAAGTTTCACAGTCGGGATTTTTTTGTGTTTGTGGATCTAAGAGTTGAACCCCGAACATCAGAATGTTTGTGGCATACACCCGGCTGATATGGGTGTTTATATGCAGCTGGTGGAGCTTTGTCTTAAAAGTGCCAGAACGTGTCAGGGGGACCATGATGCTGAATTATCTTGTGATTTGTCTCAGTCTGTAATATGTGGACACTGTGTCCATTGGTCACAGGACATATGCATTGTCTGTCCCTTGAGAACCATCACTAGTGAGAACACAGCACTCCTACCGGTGTCTTGCTCAATGTGGGCTCTCCAGGCCAATGTGTTGGTCCCCACTGGACTTGCAGCTGTTGTTGATGACCATGTCCATATTGAGAGGATTGATTTGGTGCGAGAGGGGGATGGTGCCCAAGAGATGGGGGTGTCCCTATGGCTGTAGACTGCCATAAACACACTGGTGCCCCACCCGCATTGTCTATTCTACATGTCTTTCATTCAACTCCTCTGAGAAGCAGTACAGTGTGCATTGCAGGGTATCTGGATGCAGCCCTTCGCTCTGGTTTATTGGCAATATACCACAAAGCCCCTAGATGCCTTATTGCTATTACAAATCGGTTACCAGCGCTGCTAGAGCAGCAAATAGTGATGTGATGTCATACCCTAGGTATAGTCTCATCTACCATGGCAGTCAGCCAGTCAGTAGGCTATTCAGAAATCAAATCACACGGTTTATAATTAAGCAATAAGGCACAAGGAGGTGTGCCAGTATACCATGACTAAGGGCTTTTCTTAGTCACAATGCAGCGGTGAGTGCCTGGATAGATCCCTTAGCCGTGTTATATCGGCCATATACTCCAAAGCCCTGACTTGCCGTATTATAAACCATTTACCAGTTAGAACAATGAATATGGAATTTGTCATGCCTCTGGTATACTGTATAATTTCAACCAATCAACATTTAAAGTTTGAACCAAACTGTTTTTTTACAAACTGTCTATTGTTTCTTTGAAATATGCAAAATTATAATGAATTGATTCTTAAAATGATTTTTGTTTTTGTTAAGTTGTTTGGGCATAACCCAACAACAGACTGGTGTGGGTGGATGCTGGTTATTTAAAATAGAAGTTGGAGTATAGTACTGATGGACAGTTCACTCTCCTCATGATGGCCACTTCATTCAAACCTTTATAAATCAAATTTTCCCTTCTTCCAATGATGTGTTGGTCACAAATAAAATTACAGGAAAAATGTTTTGGTATGAGTTCACTTTATATTATACATAGATTTTTACTGGATTGTTAGTATGTACAGATCGTTAGTAGAAGTAAGTAGTACAGTGTCTCTTTACGCATGCATGCACTAACTAGCTCACACACTCCCTTTCCTCTCGCTTTTTCATTTTGTCACTCTACCCTTAGTCAAGTTCGGTCTGAGGTTGTGCACTTTCTATGCACACTTGTTAAGTGTTGTGGGGGTGAAAGAGGCTGACATGGTGTTGTTAGCAGGGAAGTTTAGGCATAAAACCATTGGCCATTGTCATTCGTTTGACTATCTGTGATTAAATGAGTCTTGCCAGCGCTGAGTGAATGAAAGTTAGCCTGAGATTAAACAGGAAGGTGTTGAGACGATGCCAAGTTATAGAGAAAGATATTATCATCCTCTGTTGCTATTAGATCGTTTGGCTTAAACCTTGCTCTACTGCAGCGATTGCACATCGTCCAAGAGTCTGAATTTTATCAGTTCTTGAAAAGTGGACTTTGTGTAAGTGCAAACTCTGTAAGTGTCCAGTTCACAGGTCTGCATTTCAAATATTTAATTTTATCTTCATTTTTTGTGTGTAACTGTAATCCTCCTGTAATTGCAAAGGACATTGTCATTAGTGAATGTTAGTAAAGGGTGTTGATACTGTATGTGATTATACTTCCATAACTCTCTCACTGGGTTCTCTCAGTACTCTTACTGTAGGAATATTCCAGCCAGCAGCTATATACTGTACAGTACGTTTCTATTTCAGATGTCAGCTGAAATGGATGTGACAGATGATATGGTCAAAGTTAAAGTGCAGAAGGCGATAGTGCTGTTTTCATATGTTTTTGTTTAGCCAGAGTGCAGCCAAATCGCAGTCAAGCGTACCCATGACATTTCTGCTTTCAGGCAGTCACTGTGCTGCTGTCGCCTCGGCATGCAGTTTTACCTCAGAGAGAAGAGAAAGTGAGAGAGAGAGAGAGAGAGAGAGAGAGAAAGAGAGATAAGGTAAAGAGTAATGAGTTTGGCTGCTCTGTTGAAGAAAACCTTATCTCAGAAAGTTCAGGTTGTCGGAAGACCTTTAAGAGCAATTTCTTTAGGGATAAATCCACAAGTGCAAACCATTGTTACAGTGAACAAACCACTGCTCATATGCAGGTCTGCAGTGGAGCGGAGATCTGTGGTTATGTATGATTTGATGACTGTGGTTGAATGGGTCCAGCCAGGCCCCGTTAGGGCCATTAAACACTAGTTGGGGGTGTCAGGAAGGGAGTGGAGTGGAAAGGCAGACACATAGAGTCGACACACTGGAGTGTATTGGGAATCATCTGAGAGTGGCCTGATGGAGAGTGAGGTTCCAGGAAGAACAGGGGCTGGCAGCTTCAATCCCATTAGCTCGGAGGAAGCCTACTAGTCACATGGCTTTCGAGAATCCACCTATTGGAATGGGAAGTCAACAGGATTTGGGAAGGTGGGATTTGATTTATTTAGTGAATTTTGAGCAGATGACCCAATAGTTAGAAACGTGAAGAATAGGTAGAGTGTGTTGACGTAGGGGCAGATCCACATGTATTTCCATCAATCGCTCAGTCCTGTCTTTCAAGTAAATGCTACGGCTAGCTCTCTCCCAGGATAACCCTCTTAAGTGCTAACAGGGAAATACAGAGAACTGTTTGTCATCTCTCCAGAGTAATGATAGAATCATGTTGTTCTGTGTGGCTAGCCTCACTGCCTCCGACACAGAATGGGAGAAGAGGGGGGTTGTGGGTAGTGACTGAGTAGGGCTGGAGGCAGAGTGAGAGCAAGTGCTTCATAATGACATCAAACCCTTGCCTCTTCCTCCCCTGTCCCCAACCTGGTTGGGTTGCCTTTCCTCCTGTTGATTTGTTCGCAGTGCAATCCAACCCTGGGCCAGAGACAGGACAATACAGGAAGTGTATTTCATCTCTAGCAGTTCATCCAGGATTCTTCAATTTTGTCATTGCTAATTTGTGGTTTAATTGTTTGAATACACCGAATATGTTGCTGTAAAACCTTCTTGGATGCTGGCTCAGTTTGTTTTGGTTGTGTTTCATATGCATGTGTCCATTATAAATGATAAATAATACAAATTGTTTTTTTAGTCACTTGTTTTGTAAATAAGTGGTTTTTGATCACTTCAACAAAGCACAACAAGACAAACAAATCCCTTTATGGAGGGAGTTGGAAAAGAGAATTAGCCATATTTCTGTCACTGGTTTGTATAAGTCTGTTGTTGATATTCAGGCTTGTGTTTTGTGGTGCCACGCGTGCCTGCCCGAACGACCCCGGCACTCATTTATACACACATCTCCCAGACTTTGTGCACAGTATGTTATACACATAACCAATCCATACTTAATATTGTCACGTGCTGTAACATGAACATACCAATCTTACTGTTTGCTGGCGTTCATGTATCACAGCAAATCATAACCTCTCCTCTCCTCCTAGGATCTCGTCTGCGCCAGGATGACTCCCCCCCCCGGATCGTGGAGCACCCATCCGACCTCATCGTGTCCAAGGGCGAGCCGGCCACCCTCAACTGCAAGGCGGAGGGTCGCCCCGCCCCCACGGTGGAGTGGTACAAGGACGGGGAGCGCGTGGAGACCGACCGGGACAACCCCCGTTCCCACCGCATGCTGCTGCCCAGCGGCTCGCTCTTCTTCCTGCGCATCGTCCATGGCCGACGCAGCAAGCCGGACGACGGCAGCTACGTGTGCGTGGCCCGCAACTACCTGGGGGAGGCGGTGAGCAGGAACGCTTCCTTGGAAGTAGCATGTAAGTACCATCCACAATACTCCCTGTTCTGGATGAGTGCCGTGAAGACGACGGAGAGATGCAGTATATAAGTGTGTTTTTTGCCTAGCTGGCCTGGGTTGTTAATGGTCCTGGGTGTACAAAATGGAAAATAAAATGCAAAATAGGGTATTAGTAGCTCATTTGCTTTATGTATGGTCATGTTAAAGTCATAACTTTAAAGGAATGAAGCATAATAAGCAGAAATCATTTGCAGAGTCATCTGTTGTATAATGGCTTTTGTGTAGTAGTAGTTTGTGTGTCGTGTGTGTGTGTGTGTCGTGTGTGTGTGTGTGTGTGTGTGTGTGTGCTTCTAGACCTGCTGGGGCTCTATCTGTATGTCTCTCTAGGTCTCCACTGTGTGACAGCGGCTTGATTTATTGATTGCCATTACTGGGGTCCTAAGAGGCTAAATAAAATAGTCATGAAAAATGGATGAAGTCCCTAGATTGTTCTTTTATTTGTTTTGACGTCATGCTGTCTGTCTCGCTGCCCCTCGTGGAGACAGTGTGGCCTCTGGGATGGGAGGAGTTGATGTTAAATGAGGTGGTACCTTTTGTATTGCTTTCGAGGTGACAGTGTGTGTTGAGGGCAGAGGTCAAGGAGGAGTTGGACGAAAGGGACATAGCTCTCCGTTGAGGGAGGGGACTGTCATCATCTGGGGAACCCGACCTGTCCTGGGGCATTTTCTTATAAAGGCGTGATTCCCAACATGTGCTTCAACTGTCTCCAATGGGAAGTCACAGTCATCCCACAGCTGGGTCACCTGCCACTTTTCTCCCTTCTGCTGACACACTGTTGTTTTCAGCTCATAACTGTTTTCTTTCTCTTGTCTATTGGTTAACGCACCACTGAAAACAGGGCAACCTCTCTCTGCTTCTCTTTCTCTGTCTCTCTACCTTTCTATCACTCTGCTCCCGGCTTCTCTTTCTCTCTGCCCCCGCTTCTTTTCTCTCTCTTTGCTATTCTTTGTCTGTCACTCTCTTTGCCTATCTCTCTCTTTTTCTTCAGTTAATGTGACATCTTTCTCAGCTCTGACTCCTACCAGCTACCCTCGTTCTATGTACTGTAAACAGGATCCTTACCCACTGTGCATCAACTGACACAGGGCATCCATGGATGTTAGTTATTGGGCCATTCCACCCCGGCTTTGATTTCATAAGACCTCTATGTTTAACAGTTCTGGACAGAACAGCACACACACACACACACACACACACACACACACACACACACACACACACACACACACACACACACACACACACATACACAGTACAAATCAGAGACCCATTATGTAATTACGTTAATGGCACTAAATCACTTTACGTGCTGTAGTTCAATAACCAAAATAAATTATTTCAGGCTCACAGTGTCATGACATAGCTGACTGACCATTCTTTCTGCAGTCATATTTTTATAGTAATTCCAAATAGATATTAAACATAGATTTTGCATGAAACCCAGAAGGAGATTTTATCATAATTCTGTCACCAAAATTTGCATACACAGCTCTTCTGCTGAATTTTTATTCTAAAGATTTTGAGTGGATATACACTATTATGATGTATGTTATGGTTAACCAAAACGTTGAAATCAATGTCTTTTGTTTGCAATATATTTTCGAGTTGAAAACTGAGTTAATGTGTTATTCTGTTATCATTGGAGTGCTTGCATTTTTAACTGATCCATTGGGATCCATGTCTGTGTGTCTGCTTAGGTGTCTGTACGTCTTCCATCTTCTGGAGGTCTCTTTGTGTGTGGGCTTGCCAGTGTTCTTGTGTGCACCGTGTACACACATGCAATCCTCCGTTCATGTGTGTGTGTGTGTGTGTGTGTGTGTGTGTGTGTGTGTGTGTGTGTGTGTGTGTGTGTGTGTGTTTATGCAAGTGCATTTGTTTGAGACCTGTTTGAGTGACCTTTGTGAGCGATGCGTGGGTAGTGCTGAAATGCGCTCCAGGGAGGGAGCGCAGGATTTCACCCTACTTATTTCCTCCTTCCTCCATTCCTCCTTCTCCCAGCCAACACACTCCCTGTGTGGGAACAGGAGCTCTGGGCTATTCACATTTCCATTATATGCTAAACTGAACTGATTCCTCAACATGAACACACTGCACTGCAAACACACATTCTGGAAATTCATAGCAGACAACACTGAGAAACAATGGAAACAAAAAGAATGCAATTATGTATTTCCAGTGCCTTTGGAAAGAATTCACACCCCTTCGCTTTCCACACATTTTGTTTTGTTTTATACATAGTTTGTTTTTGATTACATAGTTTGTTTTTTCAGAAATGTTCAAACAATTCAAACATTTTTTTTTTCAGAAATGTGTGACAACTTTATGAGAAATACTCGTATCTCATATACATAAGTATTCAGACACTTTATTCACTACTTTTTAGAAGTGCATTTGGCAGCGATTACGGCTTGAATCTCCTTAGGTATGCCTCTACCAACACACCTGGATTTGGGCATTTTCTCCTAATCTACCTTGTAGATCCTGTCAAGCTCTGTCAAATTGGATATGGATCGCCAGTGACCCTCAATCTTCAGTTCTCCCCACAGATGATCAGTGGGGTTCAAATCCAGGCTTTCACTGGGCCACTTCAGGACATTAACAGACTTGTCCGGAAGCCAATCCAGCATCGTCTTGCCTATTTGCTTCAGGTCGTTGTCTTACTGAAAGGAGAATCTTTGCCCCAGTCCTGTGTGTTCTGGATCAGGTTTTTTTCAGGGACACCTCTGTATTTTGCTTTGTTCATCCTTCCCTCAATCCCTCCATGCCCATAGTAGGGATGGTAGTAGCCAGGTAATGAGCGGTAACTTGTTTTTGCCTGACGTGGCACTTGGCATTAAGGCCTAATAGTTGAAGTTTGGTCTCATCAAACCAGATAATATTTTTTATCAGGCTCCCAGAGTCCTCCAGGTGTTTTGTCATATGTTTTTTACTCAGGAGTGATTTCTGTGTAGCCACTCTTCCATAAAGGCCTGATTGATGGAGTGCTGCAGAGATGGCTGTGTTTCTGGCAGATTCTCCCATCCCTTCATAGACACTCTGTTAGAGTGGCCATTAGGTTCGTGGTCACCTCCCTGACCCTTCTTGCCCGATTACTTAGTTGGGCTAAATGGCCAGCACTTGGAAGAGTCTTGTGCTTCTGGGAACTTTGAAAACCTTTGCAATTTTGTATATCCTTCCACAGATCTATGTCTCAAAACACAATTAAATTTCAGAGGTCTACAGAGAGTTCTTTGAACTTCATGTCTTTGTTTTCTGACAGGAACTGTGAAGAGGGGGACCAGTATAAACATGTATGCGTCTTTCGAAATCAGGTACAATGAATTGAGTTTGCCACAGGTGCACTCCAATCAAGTTCTAGAGATGAGGGATGATCAAAGGACACAGGATGCATGTGCCGTCACTATAGCTTGTCATGGCAAAATTTCTGTTAACTTATGTGCGTAACATTTTTCAGTTTTTATTTTCAGTTTACTTCTAAAATTGTGTTTTCACTTTGTCATCATGGGGTTTTGTGTGTAAATTCATGTAATTTTTTTGATCAATTTTGAATTAAGTCTACTAAACAACAAAATCAGGAGAAAGTGATGGGATCTGAATACTTCCTGAAAACACTGCATATACAGTATGTTGTGTGTGTTGTCTGCATATACAGTATGTTGTGTGTGTTGTCTGCATATACAGTATGTTGTGTGTGTGTGTGTGTATATATATTACAGTAAAATAAAATAAAAATAATATAATAAATATTATTTTTATTTTATTTTACTGTAAAAAGTATACATAAAAATATACAATAATACATTGTGGTGGTTTGTAGTGGGTTTTTAAGTGGGGGCCTTTAACTTCAGCATGGTGTAAACATTTCTCCCTGAGGAGACTGGAGAGATGAGGAGAGCGGGGTTTCCCCTCCCTTTTCTTGCCCTGTTCCTTGCTGTCTGCCCTAGAGTCAATGGTGGACAAGAGTTATAGTGGGCGTGGCTCTGTTTTGACGCATGCTGATCTTTCAGCAGCGCTGGTGGATTTGTGTTTGGCGAGAGCGGGCCCATGTGAGAGTGAAGGAGCGCCAGGGAGGACACCCCTCTCACTCAAACCTGACAGCTGCTGGATGAAGAAGCAACCTGAGAACTCTGTGTCTTCTTGTGCCACCCCCACCCCACCTGACCCCATTTCATTCCTTCCGGCCCCCTCCTCCCTCAATTCCTCCCCCTATCACTCACTTATCCCTCGGTGCTCTTCTCCTCCTTCTCCTGCTGTTTCCTCTGCATGGTTTGTAATCAATACTACCCTGCTGTCCTGGGAAAGGATTATGGGTGAAGGGCCGCAGGATATCTGAGACACACATCAGTTCTCCAACCAGGCAGCTGTGTGTGAGTGTGTGTGTGTGTGTGTGTGTGTGTGTGTGTGTGTGTGTGGGTAGGAGGGGGGTGTGCTGGCCTGGCATTTTTTTATTTTTATTAGAGGTGATGGGAGAATGAGATATGATACAATGATGTACTGTGGATTAAATTAGCCTGTATTAATTCCTATATTGGACATACTGTAAATCATACTGGATTAGTATGCTGTGAGATAATAAGATACCAATGGTACTTTTACTGTGACTTCGAAATGGCAGAACTTCACCTGGGTCCAGACTTTTTTTATAAACAGATTTTCTGATATTGTTTTTCTGACACCGGTTCTCAGTGCCCCATATCGTATCCCTGGCTCCATCAGTACAGAGTGGCTGCGGCTCCGACCTTTTCCAAAGCTTCCTGAAGGTTCTGCATATGTACTGTTCACGTACAGTAAGGTCCGGAAATATTTGGACACTGACACACTTTTCATGATTTTGGCTCTGTACACCACCACAATGGATTTGAAATGAAACAAGCGAGATGCAACTGAAGTGCAGACTTACAGCTTTAATTCAAGGGGTCGTGTAACAGTCCCAGCTGGACGGGACTGTTCCGATTCGTGTTTTCTGTGTGTTCTGGGTTTGACATATACTTGTTTGGTCTTTCCTGTTCCTAGTTCAGTTGATTAGTTATATTCTGTTCACCTGTGTATTGCCCTCACCTGTTTCTGTTCTCCTCGTTAGTGTGTGTATTTAGTTCAGTCATTTTCTCCCTGTCCTTGTCGATCATTGTTGTATTGTTACGTTCTCCTGTCCTGTGGTTCCTGTTGTGGTTCGGAGTATCTCCAGTGGCACAATGCTCAGTTTTGTTTCGGTTCACGTTAAAAGCTCCTTCTTCTACCCTGCATTTGTCTCCACCTCTGTAAATGTGACAGGTTGAACAAAAATATTGTACAAAACGTTTAGGAATTGCAACCATTTTCATACACAGTCCCCTTATTTCAGGGGCTCACATGTAATTGGACAAATTAACATTATCATAAATAAAATGTTAATTTTAAATATTTTGTCGAGAATACTTTGCATGCAATGACTGCTTTGGGGAGATGAAATGACTGCTTGAAGTATGGAACGCATGGACATCACCAAACGCTGGGTTTCCTCCTTTGTGTTGCTTTGCCAGGCCTTTACGGCTGTCTTCAGTTGTTGTGTGTTTGTGGGTCTTTCTGCCTGTATTGTCTTCACCAAGTGAAATGCATGCTCGATCGGGTTGAGATCAGGTTATTGACTTGGCCATTGCAGAATATTCCACTTCTTTGCCTTAAAAAACTCCTGGGTTGCTTTCACAGTATGTTTTGGGTCACTGTCCATCTGTAAAGTGTAGCGATGTCCCATCAACGACGTCCACTGAATTTGGCTGAATCTGAGCAGACAATATATCCCTATACACTTCAGAATTCATCCGGCTGCTTCTGTCTTCTGTCACATCATCAATAAACACAAGTGACCCAGTGCCATTGGAAGCATGGCCATGCCATCACACTGCCTCCACCGTGTTTTACAGATGATTTGGTATGCTTCGGATCATGAGCCGTTCCAAGTCTTCTCCATACTTTTTTCTTCTTATCATTCTGGTACAGGTTGATCTTAGTTTCATCTGTCCAAAGAATGCTGTTCCAGAACTGGTCTGGCTTTTTTAGATGTGTTTTGGCAAAGTCTAATCTGGCCTTTCTATTCTTGAGGCTTATGAATGGTTTGCATCTTGTGGTTAACCCTCTGTATTTGCTCTTGTGAAGTCTTCTCTTTATGGTAGACTTGGATAATGATAATGCCTACCTCCTGGAGAGTGTTCTTCACTTGGCTGGATGTTGTGAAGGGGTTTTTCTTTACCATGGAAAGGATCCTACGATCATCCACCACTGTTGTCTTCCGTGGATGTCCAGGCCTTTTTTTGTTGCAGAGCTCACCAGTGCGTTCTTTTTTTCTCAGAATGTACCAAACTGTTGATTTGGCCACTCCTAATGTTCCTGCTATCTCTCTGATGGATTTTTTTTGCAGCCTAAGGATGGCCTGTTTCACTTGCATTGAGAGCTCCTTTGACCGCTTGTTGTAGGTTCACAGCAACAGCTTCCAAATGTGAATGCCACACTTGGAATCAACTTCAGACCATTTAATGTACCTGCTTAATTGGTGAAGAAATAACGAAGGAACAGGCCACACTTGTCCATGAAACAGCTTTTGAGTCCATTGTTCAATTACTTTTGGTCCCTTGAAAAAGAAGGGGCTACATATTAAAGAGCTGTAATTCCTAAACCTTTCCTCAAATTTGGATGTGAATTCCCTCAAATTAAAGCTGAGAGACTGCACTTTAAGCCCATAGTCATTATTTAACTGTAGCTTGAATATATTTTGGTAAACAGCCAAAATAACAAAACTTGTGTCAGTGTCCAATTATTTCCGGACCTAACTGTATAAGCCAAGCATCCAATTGGCTCATTCATCCCCTCTCCTCCCCCCGTATCTAGTCACTAGGTCATAGGCGTGAAAGCAAATGTGTTCTTAGTTAAATTACCTGGTAGATTGACGTATGTAGCACATCATTCAAAACAAGACTGTGGGCTACTTTGAAACAATACCTAATGAAGCTCAAAAAGACGACTGATCGATTAGTTACTATACAGAATAATGCTGCATTTATCTGTCACTTGTAAAACGTAAATAGGTATCATTCATGCGTGATTAACTGGTAGAGATTCTGTCCTACCGGGATGTAATAGTATGCTATTAGATTCCTTTCTGTTACGTGCAATGCCGTGATAATTATGTGGCCTCTATTCTGAGAAAAAAAGAGTCTCTGCGTTGTGAATAAAGACACTCGGGTTTGCAGTCGTGCCCTTTGAAATATGAATAACTAATAATAATGTATTGGATCTATATAGCGCTTTTCACCCGGAGCGCTTTATATATGAAGAGGGAAGCTCCCCTCACCCACCACCATGTGGAAATGCTAATCCATTAGTCCTATTTGACATCAACGGCACTTTCAAGTTAAATAAAAACACCCTCACTTCTCAGAGCTGCATATGGTGAGGAAACTCTAATTGAGATGCTAATCATGTAGTTATCTTGATGGCATCTTCCCAAATGCCTTAACGCAGGAAATGATGACAGGTGCTGAATTGGAAGGGTGTCTTCGGGTGTGAACCAGAGTTATGAGATGTTGGCCGCTTAATGGCTGTCTCTAATCAGTCTTTCGTGGGTCTTTCATGCATTAATGTTGATCTATGTGAAAATCGATAAACTACAATTTCATTTGGACTGTCTGGTTGATGACTAAAGTGCCGTGTTGGGAAGAGGTGTCAGTTCCTGTGCTCCGGTCCGCTCAAGCCTCCAAG
>JACXGI010004804.1:39092-51357 GCA_016801175.1 Esox masquinongy
GGGGGTGGACGGTCTGGGCACGGTGTTTCTGACATGGGGTTTCTGACAGTGTTGCACAGTGTAGGCACGGTGTCGCGGGCTCCTGCTGTTTTGTCAGCTTAGCCAAGGATTATTTTAATAACAATCATCACCTACTGTCAGCAACATCCAGCCACCCACTGCCTGCTCCAACACTGAACCCTATTTTGGTCCTGGCGGTGAAACACCCACGGACGGCTCTCCGACACCCAACCCCCTGCAGGCGGCTGTAATGCAAGTGGCTGGCGGCTGATGGGAGTAGGTCCAATAAATGACGGGATCATGTTAATGACGGTGTGTTGATAGAAGAGGGGTGGGAGAGTGGCAAGGGTGTTGATTGGTAGAAATTATTCCCAAATAGCCCCCCCCCACTCAACCCCCCAACCCCAACTCCCTGCCCCATCGTCTGTATTTACACTCCGTTGGCTGTTAGAAGAGTTGCTTGCCAGACAGACAGACATCAATTCTATAAATCCTCAGACAGGCAGGCAGACAGACAGGATAAACACCTCCAGTGGTCAGCTGTTTTGCCTTTCACACAATGTACAGTATTTGATATCAATTATTGTGTGTGTGTATGTGTGTGTGGAGGATGTTGTTGATACACTGTAGTGGTTGAAGTCTGGTCATGTGGTGCTGTATTAGATTGGGGCTATGTGGGGGTGAGTTAATGGTTGGGTCAATAATCCTTTAGCTCACTAGTGGTTTGTGCCATTGTGAGACTGTGGCTGCTACTCCACTGTAGCCGCGCCACTAGGGGGGGTGCATGTGTGTTTGGCCCCCAGCCAGCTCTGATTAATAAATCATGAGTCCCACTCTATCACACTGACAGCTCCCAGCCTTCTGCCCCCCGGACCTCCCAGACCCAGGTCATGCCATGCCTCCCTGGGAGTCCTGTGAGGACGCAACGGTCTGAGTGTGGGGCTACAGCCAGTCAGCATGTCCTGACCCCCCTCCAACTGTCAAGGCTGTGTGTAGAGAGTGGGGTCAAAGAGGAGTGAACACACTTGGGCCAGCGTGCTCTTCCTGACAGTTATAAATGCCAGGGGACCTGATCGGTCGTGACAGCGTTGTCACTGTGTGGGCTAGCCAATCGCTGAAGAGCTGCAGTATTAAACCAAAAAGGGAGCACAGGGGTTGCAGCGTATTGCACCACACTCCACAGAAGTGACGTTAGGTCATTTTAAACTGGACGAGGGGCGCAGTATAGTGCATCCTTGAGATGAGAAGCAACACATCCACCACAAGGTCTGTACAAGACGAAAGACAGCGATGCCTGAGAGATGAGTGGTTGCGTGATGGTTGATGATGGAACTCAACACAGCTCTTTATGATGAATAAGTAACATTAGGATAGCTACGGACTTACCTGTACAATCAGCACTTTGGGATTACAAAAGCAATCGACTGTAACGAAGTGTGTGTGTGTGTGTTTGTGGTTTGTGTGATTTCAGTCATTTTCTTGGCCAGAGAGAGGGAGCTATGGGGCTAGCATCTGGTGCTAACTGGACCATGCTAACCCCTTGGAGAGATATGAAGTACTTTGTTCAAGTTGGCTAAAGGCTAGCATCTGTTGTTAATTGGACCATGCAAACCCCTTTTAGAACTCTGCACTTTCTTGTATTTAGTTAGCGTAGGGCTGGCTGCCTCTGGTGTGTGAATTAGTATGCTAAATTGTCGCTTTTATTGTATATAACTTTCGTTTTATATGATAAGGATCCACAGTTGCACACACCATGTCAACTAGGCTTCCTGGGGTCTGACACAAAATGAAGAATGTATTTAGAATTGGATTTGTCCATGCCTTTAACATCCTTAGCTGGAACTCCACTTGTCAATTTTCTCTGCATGATTTGAAATACTGGTGATTGTACATATTATAAGAGTGTCATGTTACATTTAGTAAAAAACAAGCCTTGTTTTCCAAGATAACGGTACTGTGTTTTCTTAGTCCATGTTTCCCTCCTCTGCCCTTGTCTTAAAGCGTTTAAATGTTGAGTGTGAACCACTCCCCACTGCCCCCTCACATCACATAAAGTGCAGGCTATATCAGTGAGTGAAACGGTGTAGCTAGCTGCTGTTGGGAGCTCATTGCCGCTGTGTTCTCTAAGGAGGCCTGTTTTAACGATGTGAAGCTTCCTGCACAACTGCCTGGCTGCCTCAGCCATCTATTATTGGACTGAAGTGTGTTGAGAAGAGCCTCCCTTCTCATCTCTCTACGTACTGAAGTCGCCATGGTAGATGCCAACAGCTGTCCAGATGGCTAACCCAGGGCAGGCAGTGGCTGGAGGCCTTATCCTCTCTCTGTTTCATAGTCATATTATTATCCAGCTATTTAGTAACATTACATGCATTTTGCACATACCAGTTTTACTTACTCAAACATCTTCTGGGGGCATGAAGAAATGTGATTGGTACAGGTGAACATCCAATAAAAACATCCAATAAAAATGTTTACGGTGTTCGTAAA
Organism: Esox masquinongy; assembly: GCA_016801175.1. Classification (NCBI taxonomy): domain Eukaryota; kingdom Metazoa; phylum Chordata; class Actinopteri; order Esociformes; family Esocidae; genus Esox; species Esox masquinongy. The sequence goes on from JACXGI010004804.1 coordinate 41,580, forward strand.
CATTTCAAATTACATCAGGAAGTGTGCAATTCTACTAATGTCTTACGAAAGAGTAAGAATGCCTGTTATGCTATAATGTTCATTACTTGATTACACGCTAAATCTGATGTAATGTAGCTAGCATTCAGTGTTGAATTTTTGGTCTAAATAACATTCACTTGCTCTTTCGATCCAGCTTGAAATGTCTACGAGCACCGCCTCCTCTCCGTTTCAATTGGGTGTTCGACTGAACCAATCACATTTCTTTCTGCCATCAGAAAATGTTTGAGTAAGTAAAACTGGTTTAGTGTACAGATTATTATATTACTTTAATTTAGTAGCTATTTGCATTGGAGAGAGACAACGTTCAGGCCAGATGAGGGAATACTTTCAGTCTTTTATTTCTTGTTGTGTTTGTAGAGGCAGAGAGTCAGACATGTGTTAGCCTGCAAAGTGAATCAGAGCTTCATTAAAGAGCTAAATTAGTTTTTTATGGATTTAATAGGTGGCCTGCCCACCTGGGCTGTACTGAGCCAACTCAACCGGGCCTCAGGCCCGCGGCTCTGGTCCACAGGGAAATTAAAGGCTTTGCAGAGGTCAGGGTAATGGCTGGGGTTAATAGTTTCTATTTGGTCTTAGTACAAACGACTAATTAGTTAATCAGAGACATGGTCCTCTATTGTGGCACCATACACAACAAACAAAAACACAAACAAACACACGTTTATTTACTCTGTGATGTACTGTACGGCTGTTTTGTCCATGGATGTATTTGTATAGAGACATGAATAATGTACTGTATGTCCCTGCTACAGTATGTGCTGTATAGGTGGCGTCACGTTTGCGCGTGTGTGTGTGTGTGTTTGCTTGCGTGTATGTATTTGTGGGTGTTTATATGTGGGTTTGGGTTTGTGTCTCTGTGTTTACTGTATGTAGGCCCTGACAGCTGTGTGTAGGAGTGAGCTGTGGGCTGTAATGGTTTCTGCATTACAGCTGTGATTGAGGTGCCGTCTAAAGGACCCAGCAGGATACAGCGTGATGTATTGAATGGCTTTATGATGGATGAGAGACTTTAGAGGTTCAGTTAAACAATAAGAAATCAATTCAGGAAGAGACAGGCTAATTAGAGACTTGGCATGAGGGAGGGAGTGGGCATGTACTGGCAATTTTCTTTCCCAAGAAGTGACAATGAAGGGTGAAAAAAGAATCCAGCGAAGGATTAGAATGAAGCTATGTCTGGTCTTATAAGAGCAGCACTCGTGGGCACACTTATAGTGGTCGGGACTGGATTTATTACATCAAAACTTGGTTATTATAGCTTTTGTATTTTGTATTTTTACAATACGTTGACAACACAGGGGACACTGGACAGCACAGGTAAGAAGTTCACAAACATATGCCTTCATGAAATAATTCTTCTGAATTTGGTTCCCTCCTCTAATGTCTTCCACTTAACTCTGCTCCCCAGTTTTCTGACTGGACGTGGAGAGAGGGGCATCTCCACTGTGTGCCAGAGGGGATCCGTAGAGACTGTATTATTTATGTGACCTACCCTACAAACCCCTGTAATGTAGGGCAACCTCTCTATTCCACCCAGCACTCTATTGCACAGGGCCTCGTCATTCAGCCCCATCACAGCATCAACCACAGAGAGTAAGGATATACCAGGATGACAATACAGGGTGACATCAGGGTGACATGCTAGGACAACACTATAGGGTGGCATCAAACTTCTACAGTCACAGAGATGAGGAATATACCAGGGCTAGGACGACTCAATACAATGACATCAGACTTCTGCAGTCACAGAGATGAGGAATATACCAGGGCTAGGACGACTCAATACGATGACATCATACTTCTACAGTCACAGAGATGAGGAATATACCAGGGCTAGGACGACTCAATACGATGACATCATACTTCTACAGTCACAGAGATGAGCAATATACCAGGGCTAGGACGACTCAATACGATGACATCAGACTTCTACAGTCACAGAGATGAGCAATATACCAGGGCTAAGACGACTATAGGATGACATCAGTCTTCGACACTCACAGAGATGAGCAATATACCAGGGCTAGGATGACTCTATAGGATGACATCAGACGTCTACAGTCACAGAGATGAGGAATAGACCAGGGCTAGAACAACTATAGGATGACATCAGACTTCTACAGTCACAGAGATGAGGAATATACCAGGGCTAGGACAACTCAATATGATGACATCATACTTCTACAGTCACAGAGATGAGGAATATACCAGGGCTAGGACGACTCAATACGATGACATCATACTTCTACAGTCACAGAGATGAGCAATATACCAGGGCTAGGACGACTCAATACGATGACATCAGACTTCTACAGTCACAGAGATGAGCAATGTACCAGGGCTAAGACGACTATAGGATGACATCAGTCTTCGACAGTCACAGAGTTGAGCAATATACCAGGGCTAGGATGACTCTATAGGATGACATCAGTCTTCGACAGTCACAGAGATGAGCAATATACCAGGGCTAGGACGACTATAGGATGACATCAGTCTTCGACAGTCACAGAGATGAGCAATATACCTGGGCTAGGACGACTCAATACGATGACATCAGACTTCTGCAGTCACAGAGATGAGGAATATACCAGGGCTAGGATGACTCTATAGGATGACATCAGACGTCTACAGTCACAAAGATGAGGAACATACCAGGGCTAGGATGACTCTATAGGATGACGTCACTACTACAGTCCATCCCAATCTCTGAGTTAACAGGGAACCCACGGTACTGTGCAGTCTTAGTGATGTACTATCTCCTACACAGTATCTCCACTTTCCTCTCCATCCATCACTGGCCTGGTGATGACACGGGCCGTCTTAGAGCCTCTTGTACCTGTCGCCTTGCTCTGCTCCCTAATGGGTGTCAATTCCATGTCCACCACTACAAAGGACCTAACTGGTACTGTGATGGCGAACAGCATTCCACCCATGTCCCCCAATTAGCATGCCATCATCCCCCCTTTAGAGCTCACTGTAGCCTACGCGCTGCTCTCCCCGAGGTGGTGGGGGGGGGTGGCGGGGTGCTGCAGATGGGTGGAGCTGGTGGCACAGCCAGTTGGGAATGTGTTAGCCCAGAGGCATGCTTGAGCACAGACACATCCTTCAATGAACGCTTCTTCGCTCGACGTCTTCACCCTGGTGTCCTCTGTGTTTTTCGTGTTCTCCAATCCCATCCCTCTCACACGTAAAGGGCTCATTCCGAAGCCTGTTGTTTCACCTCACTGACCCCCGACCCTGTGTTCTGGAGAGGTCACGGCTACCTTCCGTTTTTGCTGGTATCTGCGGGCCGTGCTCCCCCTAGCTGTGACCTGTCCGTTCACTCCCGTGGCCCATTTCCCCCCTCAGCACCGTATCAGGGACCTGCCCAGAGAGAGAGAGAGGTCATAGGGGACAAGCTGCGCTGTGAGCCTGTCTGCAACCCTCAGCCTGCAGGTCCCTGCCGCACTCTCCTCCGGCCGACCCCTCCCCAGGAGAAGCCCGCTGTAGTAGAGACGGGGGAACCCACGGAGAGCTAGTGTACACAGCACGGTGAGGGCCAGTGAGTCACTGGGCTACGGACGCGGCGTGCCGGCATCCTGCCGACTGCACTCTTAGCCCTCAGTGTCATCTCTGGTGGCTGGCCCGGTGACCTCAGGATTAACCCATAGACAAATCAAGGTCAAACGACTTCCAAAGGTGGCCAGGTGCTGCCCATTGTGTTAGTTATGGCGCGACACTGCATCCCCTCTGAAAACAGAAGGGGGCCAGATTAGTTGTGGGTGATGCTCTGATGGGCTGGCTGTTAGCAGGGTCTCACGCTCCGCTGGGTGATGTGCACTTGGCCGTCCATGCAGATGTTTTGTGTGTCGGGACGTGAGCTGGGGATGGGGGCTGCAGAGTGACCGATAGAGTGCCTGAACATGGGCAAGAATGGACAGCGAGACCCCTGAGCAGATGTTTCCACAGAGTGCAGTGGCGTTAGTCGTCTAGGCTTTAATCTGGTCAGTCAAGGGCATTCAGATTACTGAGGAGGAAAGCTGTGGACCACAGCTGTCTGTTCCCTCTGGAGGAAACCTCCTCACACCCCCTCACACATTCAACCCCAGTGCCACCCCGAACATGCGTGCGCGCGCGCACACACACACACACACACACTCTTGCTCGACGCACACAACATAATGGTCAGATATCTGGTCTACTCTCTACTGTTGCTTCAAACTGTGGAGAATATTTCAGTGATTGTCCCCCCCTGCCTTCCTCATCTCCTCAGGGCCCCTGGCTGTCTTCCCACAAGTCATGTTCTCCTGGATAGATGATGTGTGCGTGTCTCTTGTGTCTTCTTGATGCTAACTCACACAGACATTCGCACAGCATTGTGGGATGCCGCTCTCGGTCATATTTCACCACGGCTTGTAATAAGGATGATGGTGATGAGGCTGATGGTGATGAGGAACCTGAGGGCGATGCTTCTATTTTCTCCTTGTGCGTTTTCTTCAGTATTAATCACTTCATGGAGATGGGATGAAAAATGAGCGGTTTTACTGAACCTGAATGATGCAGCGAAGACTTGTTATTGTTTAAGGGATGCGTCTTGGAAAGGATTTTATTATTAGATTGTTGTCTTACATTTTCTTCAGATATCCTGGTATTCGAAATCCATGTTTTTAACCTGAGCACTGCTACTACATAATGCACGAAGGAGCTAATGTTCTTCTCATTTAAAGTCAGCTGACCGCTTGTGTTGATGGTCAATGACCGCTTGTGTTAGCAAGCACGATGGAGGGGAAGCAAGAAGCAGCGGTAGCCAGAACCAATTTGTCTACAGAAATTAAAGCAACTTTTTCACATCAGTGCCTGCCTTGGACAGAGAAGCCTAGAGAAGCTAGCTAGCTATGCTAGCCAACTATTTGCTGTTGGGTTTACTTACCGCGTTCTGCACTTCATTCCTGACCACATACAGATTCAACAAAAACCTGACTAGGTAGCTTTTTGTAGCCAAATAATTTGAGTCTTGGTAACTTTCAATTCCGTTCCATCTTGCCGCTTGCTGTAAGATGGAACAAACTGTACAAACTGGCCTTTCTAACTTGACCATCACATCACTAGTACTGCTTTGATTGACAAAGGCAAACAACAGACGTGTGAAGGAGCACATGTGGTAGAAAAATGACTTAGGAACCAGAAAAGTCTAGTTCAGCCAGCCCGCAATTGAAAGTGATAAATGTTGTTGCCCTCATTGGATTCAAACCCAGGTCTCCCACATGAGTGGCTGTGTCTTTAACCACTACACCACAGGGCTATATGCTTGCACTGTGTCAGTATAGCATCTCGACATTAGATCATTTTGTCACGCATTAATATCACGCCAAGTTTGAATATTTCGCTAGACACCATTAAGCATTGTGTTAAACTGACTAATGTTTCTTATTAAGTTTACCTCCGCAACAAATAGCATCTATGAAATGCATGGCTTTTGCCACTGGCCGTTTTAACAGCTTATTAGGCATTAATAGGCTTACTAGTATCTAACTTACTACTTGGAATAGTCATAAGAATTGAGCAATTGCTAGCGAGACTGAATATGAACTTAACACAGCCAAAGCTATTTCATGACACTAAAACGTTTGTTTTTCTTTCATTCGTGAATGATATTGATACAATAACTATCAATATAGGTGACGATAACTGACTTTTTCATCAAGTGAAAAGACAAGAGAATCGTTGAAACCCCTACTATTTTACTGCCCAAGGGGTTTTTATCTAGCCTATATTACTCCAAAAATCATGCACGGATGCGTAGGGCCTACTTTGAAAATCCACCAGACATTTTTGCAATATAAACAGTTTTATTTTAGGCTTCCTATAACATAGCTACTGAAGGTTGTAGCCAGCAAAGTTTTTGTCTGTCCTGACCCAAAACGCATGCACGGATGCTTACTTTGAAAATCCACCAGAAATAGTCGCAATATAACCGTGAACAGTTTTTTTTTTAGGCTTACTATAACGCAGCTACTGAAGGTTGTAGCCAGCGATGTTTTTATCTATCAGGAACAAATCCTAATGCATAATTTGCTTCGACTAATGAGATTCAAACGCGACATTCAATCTGTCAGTCACTCACTCACTCACTCACTCACTCAGAGACATACGCTCTTCTTGGCCGGCTCCGCTTACGCAGTCCGGCAACAAAATACTAATTTAAAATCATAGAATATCCTCAAATGTAAATATTCTAGATTGGTATTTTAAATATGTTTAGAAAATATTTTTCGGGCTTTCAATTTTAATGTGGCATTTATTTGCATAGTACTCAAATAATAACTTAATTTAAAAATATGCAAGTAATCGATTGACCGTGCCCATCCCTATTTTCTTCATCCTTTATACTGCTTACCATCCCCATCAACATTCCTGGACTTAACTCTTATCCATTCCTCACTTTGCAGAGTGTTTGGTTCGTCCATGAAATATGTTTTATATGGCGTTTCTCTATCTCCAGCGGTACTGATGCCTTCTCAAGCAGTGCTACAGTCTGATATGTGATTTCCAAAACTGCAGCCATTTGGCAGTAAACGGCTCTGCAGTGATTCTAGCCTCTCTTCTGCAACTGTGTGATGTTGCCCCTTGTTGTGATGTGTTTTCTGCCCTCACTGGGCCCTTATCACTGGGCTCTGGAGCAGAAGGAACCAGTGCAATACTGTTGTGCTGAGATAGAGATGGTTTCTAATACTGGGGCCTGCTTGCAATTGCTTCAACTGGGGAATACGAGTGTGTATATTGTAGGGAGAGAGTGTGGGTGTGTGGTGTGGGTATATTAGCCCGTGTGTGTGTAAGAGTGTAAGAGAAAGAAATGAGAGAAGTGAAGCCGACAGACTCTGAGAGGGCGGGACTGGTCAGTGGTCTATCATATGGGGGGAGTGGGGAGGGGTCATCGCAGCGGTTTGGCCCTGCAGCGCCACTTCTCCGTCGGGGAGAAATCTGCCCGAGGGGCCTGTCTGCCTGTCTGTGGGGCTGTGGGCTGGCGGACATGCTGAGTCTGTTATGGAAGATTTCCCTACAGCCTTGGATACAGTATAATTACACTCCCAAAGCCTAAAGCGTCTGTCTCCCACACTCTCTCCCATTCAGAGAAGCATATGGAGCCTCACCCTTTCTCCCAGAGCTCGGTGGAGAAGCTCTCCAGTCCTCCGACGTGATTGTCAGCTCTTTCTGTCGGAGGCAGGAGGTGGAGCGTAAATGTTTTCCCAATCTCAGTGCTGTTGCAGTCATGGATGTTAGGGGACTGTACTTGTTGCTAGGGAGAAAGTGCTCTGGCTTTACCGGCACCCTCCGGTTCGTTCACATTTTCCACAACAATCCAGTCTTCTGTGGCCTTGATTTCAGCTGCTGCTGGGAACGTCATCACGGCAGTAAAGAAAACAATGCACGACGGTGTACTGTAGCGTGCTGCTTCAGTTTATTTCTGTACAATGAACACCCATCTCCTGCCTGGAATTTGCCCGTGCAAAATACGCGGTTTGCTGCTCTGGCTCATTATAATTCATTAAAATGGCCCTCATGGTTGCATTTATTCACCAATTTGTGATTTTTCCATATCTTAGTACAGGCAAAGATACTAATGAGTGCGGTCATGAGTGTGGTTGGGTTGGGATGGTTTGTGTTGTACCGTGTGAGAGTGGGAAGCCACTTAATGAATGGCTGGTCTCTGTAAGAAGTTGAGGAGGAGCGAGAGCTTGTGTAAGAAAGCGTTACGGGAGATTCTCCATCTGAGTGGGAACAAGGCACATTCACTTGAGACCAATTAGGCCCAGGCAAGCTGTTCCCCCACAGTGTCCGTGTGTCTCCTCTCCTCCGCATGAGGGAAGAGTGTGTCACAGACGACTGGAGAATAGAAAAAGAGGAAAAGATGGAGGACTGAAAGCAGACACGGCATGGGGAATGGAATAAATGTAGTGCTACCCTTTATTGTATGTCTATATGCACACACTCACGCACACACACACACATACGCACACTCTCTCACACACAGTCGCGTACACATACACGTGCACAGCGCACAACGCAGACACATCCATCACACATGCGGTCCGTGATCGTGGTATGTCTGAATGTTTTAATTAGAAGGAGGGAAAGGAAAGCAGTAAAGCAGAACGGTTTGAGCGGTATCCTTCTGTGTTTGCTCAATTAAACGCTGATTGCAGCTAATTGCTTACACAGAGAGAGTGTGAAATGAGAGTGTAGGCCTATATGAGGTGGGATAGGCCTGCCTGTGCGTCTCCATTTCTCCTATTTCGACTGCAATGGAAGCAAATATCTAATGATGGAGGTTGTAATTGCTTCCTCTTGTCTTGCTCACTGTCTCACTTTCTTCTTTGTGTGGCTTTCATAAACATAAGCAGGTGCACACTTATATAGCTTATGCCGTTGACTCTCTCCCTCACACACACACACACACACACAAAAAATACCTCTGTGAGGTGTGTTTTACATTTTCATGTTGCAATGTGTAAATGTGCTCAATCTTTGTCATTATATCCGCCCATACATTCTGTGGGACTAATCATCGTAATGTATTTGTGAAATGCTAACTCTAATGCACCGCATATTGCAACACTTAATTCATCTTAATGGCTTTTGGAATAAGTCAGCCAAACAAATGGTATCTTTTTCATAAATTACTTCTCTCTCCGCCAGAGCACACACATCGGAAAGCTTTAACAGCCTTAGAGAGAGAAACAGAGGGAGTTTTACACACACCACTCTTCCCTCTTCTTCTCAGCAATAACAAAATGCATTTCCTCTGTATGTTCCTCAGAGCCCTCTCTCTCTCACTCTGTTTCCCCTCATCTATTCTCTTATATTCTCCCCAAAACTCTCTTCCTTTTTCTATCTTTGTATCTCCTTCTCAGTCTTTCATTTTCTCTCTCCCTCTCCTTTTTTTTCATTCAATCTCTTTCTCTTTTTATTTCTAACTCTCTCGTTCTATCTCACTCTATCTTTTGCTTTTTGTTCTGCACAAGGCGAAGGGAGTGTTACGAATCGTGCCCAGGAAGGCTCAGTCATTTGATGCAAGGCTTTTTGAGTTTTGCGTCAGGAAATTATTGATGTGTGTGTGTGTGTGGGTGTGTGTGTGTGTGTGTGTGGTGGGGGTGGGGGGGGTGTAATGGCCACAGCATCCTTATCGCTTCTTCACACACCTGCTTCCCTCTGAGAGAGCAGCTCCCCTCTCGTCAGGCATCCCCATCAAAGACTGATCCAGTAGCTTCACAACATCCCTGGATGAGCTTTTTGGTCCCGGTTGAAAAGTCTGCCTGCCCGTCTCCCTCGCTCTCCCTTACTGATCAGTGTGTGTTCGCCGGGCAGGAGGACAGTCTGGCGTCGCCCTGTACTGTCAAGGCAGCGCCCACCCTGGACTGGTACTTCTGGGAAACAGGCGGGCTGGCATTCAGACAGGGGGTGGGGGTCTTGGCTGCCATATGCTGTGTGATTCTGGGAAGCGGTATTATGGCTTGGGGAGTGAAACTGCAGAGCTTCTGAAAGCACACAGCCTGGGGCCAGTGGTTCTATAAGGAGTTAAAGCCAGTAGGATAAGGAAGGGCTTTGCATGTCTGTGTGTGGTGGTAGTGGTTACATTAACAACAGCAGTGGTAGTAGTAGTTTGTATTAATGGTAGTGGTGGTGACGGTGGTGGGGGTGGTAGTAGTAGTTTGTATTAATGGTAGTGGTGGTGACGGTGGTGGGGGTGGTAGTAGTAGTT